>JAUEKU010175280.1:0-10779 GCA_032274805.1 Gypsophila paniculata | reverse complement strand
GGATGCATCTAAAATGCTATAAAAATATGACTTATCAAGAACCTCCTAGTTTTGTAGTCCCTTTGTTCCGATCATTTTCACATAAATCTTTCTCCAATTATAGTCTTCTTATCTTTATGTGAGTCAAGTTTTCTTATATTTATGTCAAAATGAAAGCTAAAATGACCGGGATGGCGGAAGTATCTTCTTGGATCTAATCTCTTTTATAATTTATATATTATTTAGAATAAACCGTTTTGCAGCAAGACATTTTCATGGTAAACACGTCATTCTAATTGACGTGTTCGACTCTTTTACAGACTATACTTTTTAAAATTCAAATCGGAGTCTAAATTAAAACGTCAACATTTTTTATTCAAATATAAACACTCCATGCTCTACTATGTTAGAATCTCCAACATCAATCTTCATAAGCCGAAGAAAAACGAAGTATAGAATGACAATTTAAGCTAATTTTTAAGAGATTTCACATAAACGAGGTTTGATAAATGAATTTCACATAAACGTATTGAGCGGGACGGATGGAGTAAATGAATTTCATATAATAAATGAATTTCAATGTATGAAGTTTAGTATTAACTTTTGTATGAAATTCAACGGTAATTTTTGATCCAACAAACTGTTACTACTACTTACCTGATTTTTATTAAAGAATTTTGAGATGTGGGGAGTTTGTCAAGTACGTTTGTAGTCGTGCTTTGCTTATTCAAAGTAGTTTTTTTCTTTTCTCTTTCTTTTAATATTATTTTCTTACAGCCAAATTCACACAAAGTATCAACTTGATTGGATAGAATTAGTAAAAATTTATATGACTCTATCACTTGAGTTGAAAATTAGATTGTCACTAATTGAAATTTAAATAACAAAAGAATCATGATTTTAAAGTCACGGAACTAAAATGAACTAGAAAATGGAGGAGATTAATTGAACTAAAATGAACTAGAAAATGGAGGAGAGTAGTCAATGATGCTAGACGGAGATGAAGAAAAAAGAGAGTAATGTGACCGGCAAATTATTGCCTACTTTCCCCAAGTAATGTATTACACACATCCCCTCTTTTGTCTTTGCACCTTAGACCATACACACCAACCACCAATGTCCTTCGTTTTCTTCTCATTTCAAGCTCCACAACTCCCTTATTTATTACTCTCATCCCTAACGAGCTTTTAGGTGTAAGATAAAAGAAGTAAATCTAAGTTAGATTATTAGATCATCTAAGCTAGTGAATGATTAATTTAATTGACTTTCAAATGAATGTTCATTAATTAGTTACTAAGTAACTTTGCGAGGAAGTATAATCATATTTATAAGCGGAATGAGGTCAAAATGAATAAAGGAGTAGATTTACTAGTGATGTTTAAATGTTTTGAGATATTACATCTTAATAGATGTTGTTCCATATAAGGTTGTAATATGATTTTCTTCACTTTTGCACTAATAGAGATACAACACTACATCAATTATAAAAAAAAATGTCTATTTTTTAGATTTGTTCCAAAACACTTTTCATTGAATTTGATTAAAATAACTTTAACGAACGAATCCAAACCATAAAATTGACTCCATATCTAAAAGATTTAACGCAACTCGTCATTCTTTAGAGACTCGTTCATTCCACTACCGTCATTACTCCCTCCCATCCAAACCAATGGTCCAAAGTGCTTTATTCACATTTGTTGAGGCACGTTTTGCAACGTTAATATCTTTAGTTATACATTGTTATAAATTATAAAAATTTGCAGTTCTTATTGTACTCGTATAGACAAATAAAACAAGATCACCCATGAGTATACTTTTTCTTATAGATGATGATTTATGAGATATATATGAAGATTCTTCACTCCCTTAAATAGTGTTAAAAAAACAACCAAGACCATTGGTCTGGATAAGAGGGAGTATTACATTGACACCAATAATTTTGATTTCTTCCTCACCATTAATTAATAGTGTATATTATTTTAACGCCATAATTTTACACTCTTATTTTATATAGTCCATTTCTCTTCTCGACTTAAGAAAAAAATTGTTAAACTTATTACATAAAATTCTTGTAAAAGAACACAATTTGTTACTCCTTCCGATACATCAAGTTCTTTACATTTATCAAATATACTTTCTAATAATCTCCCTTATTAAAAAGTATTTTCTTTTTCAAATTACTATGGATATAATCAACAATAATAAAACAATAAAAAGTTAACTAAAAAAAATACTATTTAGAGTGATAAAATAAATTTATGATAAGGATTTATTCTTTAAGATTTAGTCAATCTAAACTAAAGAAAACTAAAAATAAAATCAAAGATAATTGAAGTGAATTGAACCTGCATCGAAAGAAACGAAACGGTGCAACTAATTAAGCATAAATCTGAGGTATAAGCTAATACCTTATATTTTAAGTTTATGAGTTTCTCTTATAAAGAATCTGAATATCTCATAAACTTTATTCGTAATGAAAAACTATATCATAATGTATAATCGTATTTTTCGAAAAAGTGATATCAATATAACATATAAAAAAGGAATAACTAAAAAGAAGATTGTAAAATGTTGTATTAAGAGATGTAACTTGAGTATTTACATGAGGAGGTGTATGACACTCTCCCTCACAATGATTCAAGCATAATGTGAAGGGAAGTGTAATACACTCTCCTCATAATCAATTAACATCCTTTATTAGGGAAAAAAGTTCAATAAATTCTTGGTGACTTTTAAAAAGCATAATATTTATTCTAATTAAAAATTTAATTTTGCAAAAAATAATTGACAAAATTATGTCTACATATTTATAAATTTTAGAGAAAAAATTAAAAATTTAAATTATTTTTGTAAAATAATTCGATCATAACTCAAATATAACTTTTAAGAAAATATAAAATTTAATTTTATCCGATTTCAAAAGTCTCATTTGTGTAAGGTTAGTTCAAGTTGACAAATTTTGAATCAAGTCATCTTAGTTGCATTTTGTTAAACTTTCAACAATGGCATGTGTTACATTGAAAAAATTAAAATTAAAATAAATAAATAAATAAATAAATTTTTCAAATATTTAGCTTTAAATGCAAAGAAATTACTTATATCATTTACAATGAGAAAAATTTAATTGTTAAAAAGAACACTTGAACACGTACAATAATATTTTATTAAAAAAAAAAATTTCTCTTTACAATTATTTTGTATTTTGTCCCTCTATATTTACACGATTTTGATTAATTGATTGATACGGAGTATTACTTTTGAACAATTATATTTTCAGCAAAAAAAATTAGTTCATGATCTATTCTTGCTAATAATTGATTTTTTTTTTTGGGAAAAGGTGTGTCCATTAATTAATTAAGTGCCAAATGAAAAATTGAAATTATTTAATGTATACTTCGTAGACTTAACTTTTCACTTTTGTAATCTTTATTTTAACTTAGCTACTAATTAAATAAAACAAATATGTATCATAACTATTAAAGTGTTTGCACGTATTTATTACTTATCATATAAGCATCTAATCTTGAATTATTTTAATAATTTTTTTTTATGGTGATAAGAAGTTCACTCATATTATTAAATTACGAAGAATGTATTTCAACTTGAAATATTATATTTAAGAATTCACTTAAAATAAATAAAGGTAAAAAATATGTTAATTTTTTTTTATAATTTTAAATGTTTTTTGATAATAAATAAAAATTAAAATTTAGAAATAATTTTTTTTAAAAAAAAAAGATTAATTGAACTAATTTGTAGCATATAATCTAAAACATTAATAATGACGTCCTTTCATATAATCTCATTAATTTTCTTTGAAAATTTCACCCTAATCAATTACGGAGTAATATTTATTTTATTCCAATTTTAAATTTAAAATATTTTGTGAAATTTTAATATCATGAAAATATAAGAAAAGTTATTGTTACAAGTTTTCTTTAATATCATGAAGACTAAATTTTACGATTAAAAGTAATTAAGTACAATTAATATTCAATACAATTGAAATTAATTCTTTTGTTTAATATCAAATGTTTTTTACTTTTGGATTGCCAAAGTTATTGTTACAAGGTTTTTTTTTTTTTTTAAAAATAGTATAAATACTATGGTTATTCATACTTTTGAGGAAATTTTTCTTCTACAGCCACATTCTATTGATTAGTATTCGTTAAGTGTTTTTTTCTAAATATTTTACAATTAAATGCCAATTTTGTAATATATATTCGTTTGAAAGAATTTTGTAATATACTTTTAACATGTGTACTAAAATATAATTTTGATTTGTATTGTATTCTTTCAATCTATGTAATTCAAATGTACTCACAATATTAATGTTATTTTTTCTTAATTGTATAACATTTTCGTTTACATTCATTATTCGTACATTTTAGCTTCATGTCATTTAAAGATTGTATTTGAAATTTGTGTAGTTATTTTTTTTCAATATTAAGATTTTAAAATCAAGATCATTTTCAAAAATTATTAATTACCCATAAGAAGTCATCAAATTTTAAATGAAAATAATATAACACATTCACAATTAAAACTCACAAATTTGTTTATTAAAAAAAAAAAACTCACATATGTACAAAACTAAACTAATTGATTTACATAAGAAAGTTAACATATTTTTTTTTTCAAAATGATAGTTAACATATTTACAACAACATAAGTGGCAATTATCGTTATGTTATATTACAAACAATAAAATAAATTTGTTCACAATAATGCACATTTTTACAAAATAAAGACCAAATTTTTTATATTTATTTAAAATCACTATCAACTCCTTCATTGTTTTGGGTGGATTGTTAAATTTAGATATAAATTGTCAGAATAAACAAAAATCATATTCGAGAAACACAAATGAGAAAACAAAATCCCCAAAATTGGGCAAGTGACGCATTGAATAAACATGTATTCGTCCATCTCCTCGACTTTGTTTATCATATTCAAGTTGGGAGTAATGTTGTTTAGATCGGGATTCTACTTTGAATCGATGACGTGAGTAGGATCGGATCATCGTTGGATCGTAAGATCCTACAAACTTACTAAATATAAATTTTTATTTGATAAAATCATATATCTGAATATCAAAATATTTACTTATTAATATTTATTTATTTATTTAGGATTAATAACTAACAAGAACTGCATAATTATATAAACGTTTTTCTACAATTTGCAAGGAAGTCGAATTTATGATAATAAAAAATTATTTTTTTAACAATATAATCGGATAGTGGAATCGTAAAATCGTAGGAACGTATTATGATCCTACATCTAAAAATTCTCAAATGATTAGAATCGTAAGATTCTACAACCATGAATAGAATCGTATGATCAGGATCGATCGTGCTATTTTGGATCGTAAAATCGTAGAATCGTTGAATCGAATCACGATTCTGACAACCATGGCTGAGAGATTATAGGAGGTTAAAAAGGCAATCTAATATTACGAAGTAAATAAAGCGGACATGCAACCGAATAGCAAAGAAAACCTCAAAGCCAAGAAACAGTGAAAGCCCCGAAACAGCGAAAGCCTCGAAACAGCAAAAGTCCCGAAACCATATAAACCACGTCAGTTCTCTCTCGTCTCACCTCCGACCACTAAATCGACCACCAACTTCAGCCCCCAAATTCATTAATCTCACCCCTATCACCACTAATTTAATGCTGAAAACAACCCTCAATTACCCCTAATTCAATTTCACACTTCTAGAGTTCCATCAATTTATGAAATTAATTTCACACTTCTAGGGTTCTATCAATTTCACACTCTCAAAACATGATTGAAATAGATGAACTAAAATCCTGCCTACCAAAATTTTAAACATAATTAAAAAATATAACTGCTCGGTCCGTGCATAGCACGGGGCACAAAACTAGTGATTTACTAAATCATCGAACAAAACCACGTCAACTAGTTATAAATAAATTTAAAAAATAAAAGAATATACCTGAAGATTTTGTGAAAATCTTCTTTGATATCCTTCCACCACAACTTCAAGTACTTTTCTGTTTTCCCGGCATCCTTTACGACCTCCTCCAGGGTTTCACCATGATTCTTGATCAAAGCAATCTACCGTTCGGTGAAGTAGAAGTCGACAGTGTCGACTTCTTCTACCACCAAACAGTGGTCGTCCTCGGAGGTAGGGTGGGCACAGAAGTCCAACGGGAGGAAGAAGTCAGCGCGATTTTGGTGTGGCAGTAACTTATGGTAAAGAGTACTCTCAACAGTTGTCGAAGGGAGTGGGATAAAGGACCTCTTAATTTGAAACTGAGGGTAGTCTTGAATTCCGGAAAAAATTTAACCCCTAACCTCCTCCGTATCGATCACGTAATTATGAAGGTATTTAATTTCCTATGTAATAATTAAAAAACAATAATTCATCAATAATCAATAAATTAACGCATTCTTCAATTTTAACAACTAATCATTTACCTTAACACCTTTCTTCTTCGCTTGTTTTTTCTTCGACTTCACTCCATTAGGTTTGGTTTTATCGGCATTCACTTTATTTTTCTTCGATTTACCCTGCTTCTTGCCCATTTTAGACGCCGTTAACGTTTATCACACTATCCGTTTTCAAACCACAAAAGCATTTTTCTTTTCCTAAGGTTTGGCTTTTTTTTTTTTTGAGGGAGAAGGAGAAGAGAAGGAGAATGAGTGTTGTCGTAAAAATGGCTGCTGGTCACTACACTCTTTCTTACTAATGTTCTACACTTGATTTTTTTTTACTTTGCCATAGGTCCCGTGCAACGCACAGGGGGATTACTTTAGCTTTGTGCTACTTTTTGCGAGGGTTAGCTAATAGTTTGCGTAAATTAATTTCACTTAATTGACTGTAGGACTTTTTATTAAATTAATATTAGAGAAACATGATGAAATAAATATTTGAATTTACAAATTAAGATAGGAATAAAAACACAATGAATTAGTTGACAATATTAAAGTATAATAAATTAATATCAATTTGATAACACACGCGATTTAATAGGGCGTATTTTGATTGATATAATACGTCATGTTAAGTGCTTCAAGATATTATAATGTAAAAATGTAATTTGATTCTCTTGATTTATTTGGTAAGCATTTATGTAATTTGTGTGGTTATGATAGAATGTATTGTCAACGACAAAAATTATAAAATTAAAATCATACTAGTTGTTGGACCGCGCCCTAACGGGCGCGGTCCCCCAATTCCGACAAATTGTATGAAAAATTGCTTTGCAAATGTATTACAATCAGTAATAGGTGTAAATTTATGTACTTAAATTGTTAAAAAAGTAAATTACATTACAATTAAGCGGGTTCATTCATACAACTTTCCAATTCTAATGCTCGATATACATGGACATGACTTTAAAAAATCTAACAAGGACGACTAAACTTCTTCAATTACGTTTCAATCACATATCTACTATAACCTTGATATATCCTTCTCCTTGATAACAAGAAAGAATGAGTGTGTGCTCCATGTTTATCATCAAAATCATATCATATAGTATAGCTTCAATTTGAAACAACAATGCGAATGTTGAAATCAGGCACAATCTTTACCTAAATATACTACCTAATAGTCGCAAACTTAAACTACTTCTACATATTTGAGAATTGCAGATAAAGTGGAACCATAACCAACTTTGATATACCGTCTCTTTTGATCTATAAACCAAATAATACAATCACCACAAGTCAAACACTTTTTGGTTTAACACGGGAACAAAAAATACAGGTATGTCTCATGTAAGATTGTCTTGCGGTGAACTATTGAGAGAATAACATGTAGCTAAACGCAAACACGACACAGTAAAGTTCTAAAATGGATACCATATGCACAAACTGAGGTATGGAACAACCATTACCAATTTAAAGGCATAAAAATAGGTACCAATTTAAAGTGGTACGATATGGGTACGAGAACTCTAAATAGTCTTGTTTTTGTTATTTTGACTTCTTCCAAGTTTCGGCTCTGATTTTTTCAGCCTTCTCTTTAATATCGTTCTCATTCTTCTCGTTTTCTTTGATATCTTTATTTTCTTATTTGTCCTCACTTTGACTATATTTTTTTATTTGTGTATTTTTGTATTCTTTATTTTTTTTCTTTTGGCCTGAACTCTCCTTGATTTGTATTACATTTTAATCTTTTCGTTTAACACTCTCTATCTTTTTTTTTTTTCTCTTCTTCTTCATATATTTTTCCTCTCGCCTTTACGTCTTTCAGCATTTTCCATATTATCTACTTCTTCCACGTTCTTCAGTTACTTTTTTAAACTCCTTATGTTCGTTATTTGTCATTTTACCTTCGTCGTCACTTCTTTTCCTCTCCACTGTTCGCCTTCTCATAAAACTTTTCAATGCGGTTCTTTTGTGTAAGCTTTATCTTTTATTTGTCTCTATTTGTTATTTTCCCTCTGTTTGTCTTATTTCCTCCTGTTCGTTTTGTTCATCCTACTTCTGATCCTTGTTTCTGTCATTTATCATTATTTCTCTATTTCCAAGTATTCCTTATCTCTTCGATCTCTCTTTGACCCTTCTTTGTCTCTTCCCCTCATTTTCTAAATCATTTTATGTTTTAACTTCCTATGATCCTTTTCTTTTTTCCTTTATTTTTCTCTGTTCTTTTTTACTTTTGGCTTACTTCATCGGTCTCGTCTTTAAGCATATGTAATTAATTAAATTAAATAATATTAAATAATTTAATAGATTAACGTGTATTAGCATAATCGTTAATGTTAAAACTACGTAAAAACACATTCTATTCCATTTGCAAAAAAAAAGTTATGGATTGCCCCTCATAGTCTGAATATTTTTGTTTCTTTTAAAACAATTTAATTGTTATTGTAAGAGATTTAAGTCCCTAAAATACTCTGATTGATTTTATCTAATAATTCTTATTTTACTTGTTAATTAAGCTCACTTAACATACTTAATTAGTGTTTCAGTCACTAATTATTGTCATTAAAAATTTGGCTTATTACACAATATCTTTATTTTAACTAAATGTAAACGATCATATATGAACTCGAATTCAATTGATTCGACATTCTAAAGTAATTTATTTTAAATACCAATTTAATTAACCTTATCGAGCGCAACTCTAAAATGTTAACTTCATATAATTGATCGTAAAATTATAATAATAGTCATTATAAATTGATATAATTTTCGGATACAGACTTTGACACAATCTGTTGTAAAAAATAAATGTATCCGAATACAATTGCGCATTTATAAAATGAGTATATCAGACTTGTATCTACAAAGCATGTAGGGCCGTTTCAGCCACTTCCAAAATTAACTTCAGACTTGTATCTCGTTCCTTCTCTATTGAGCTTATCACGTCTATTTCTAATGTCAAAAACAGTGGTTGCTTAACTCCTTCCTCCATCGCATCTTTTTTGTGTTGTTTTTGTCACAAAAGGCAAAGCAAAATCGCTTATTGGTGGCAAAAAAAATGGCAGATTACAGCTACTATAAACAAACCCAAAAGTCATAAAATCGTGAAAAAACCATCCAAAGATTATACACTATCATTTCAGCAAATTTTGACTTCTTACCTGGCTAAACTCTACTCAAATAGAAACAAGGGAGACAATTCACATCGTATGGCCATATTGTTATAATAGCATTCAAGGTATGAAAAAATAAGCGACGCTATCAGTAACCTAAATCGAAATCCTTGTAAGATAAACAAATGAATTTTAAAAAGAACATAAAATGCATCTACTCTCAATGCAAGCGTGCGTATAAATGCAACTCCTTTTCCCCATTTCTCTCTTTTTTTTCCGTCTTCAATTCAAATTAATTAAACATTACCAATTTAATTAATCACCCTTTGTTGGTTTAATTTTGGGTCCCCTTATTTTTACTAATTGTAGTGATAAACGCTTCAAATGGAGGGCAGAGTATCAAAAGTACGCCAGATTCTGATTTGGGTTGAATCCGGGCATCTTTTATTTTTTCCTAATCACGATTTTATATTGAGGTTGGGTTATTATCAATTTCTAATTCTCGTACGAGACCGTCTCATAGATCCCGAAATTGACTACCAATTCTACAATTCAAAGACGACTGAGTGTGTCACAGGAGAGTATGAAGGATGATTCGCAAAATATGTATGCAAAGTCAGAAATGGGTTTAATGTACTCAGATTGTGTAGCTGCACAACACCCGCCAATTTTAGTACAAATGTTAGCGGATGCAGTACAAGTAATAATAGGAAATGTCAATCAAATTAACAAGATATTTTATTACGACGACCGATTATTGTATGGCAGTCGGTATAATTAGCATCGAGTGTAAGGAACTACAGAATCAACCGAGTGAGAAACCAATATTCATCAAGTACCGTAACCGAGTGAGAAACCTTTGTCTTCCTCAGCATCAGCGTGGTGCTCGCCAGCCAAGCATTCATAAGCTTCACATACGGATGCCATCCTTCGCATCATGACAACGGACAACAACAGGGCAAACACAATGGCGAACACAGTAATCACTTACACAGTAAACATACCTATAATCAGGCCTAATCCTACGTATGTTTAAAGTATAACCAAGGTCTTTAAACATACGTAGGATTAGCGCACTCATCAACGACCCTATTAATAGACGTCTCATCTGCTTCATCCAAAGCCCAAAGAGTTTGAATTTACTATGCACTTAAAAAACTATGGGGACAAAGGATGTCTCGGAGTACGGGAGCGTATGTCGCCATTCTTTTTTTTTTTGAATGACGGTTTAACATCATCCAGTTTAGGTCGTAATAGTTTAAATTTATTCTTAAATGAGCCCAT
>JAUEKU010175269.1:0-10780 GCA_032274805.1 Gypsophila paniculata | reverse complement strand
ACATGCAACTATCTTAAGAGAATTGTGGATAGGGAAACCAATGCAAGGCTTATTCATTTTCTTATGGGTTTGAGTGACATCTTTGAGGGGGTTAAAACCAATGTATTGACCATGGATCCCTTGCCTACCTTGAACAAAGCTTTGTCCATACTCCAAAAGGTTGAAAAACAAAAACAAATCCATGATTCCCTTGATATTGCTACTGGTACTGCTGCCTTTCACTCCACTTCTTCTGCCCTACTACCTACTCCTAAGGAAGGCCCTAATCCTCAATGGAAAAGACCTAAGGTGGATGGTCCTCTTTCTAATGCTTCCCAGGCAGTTAAAGAGTGCAGATACTGCCATAGTTTAGGCCATCTCAAATCTGAATGTTTCAAACTTAAGGAGTGTTCTGTGTGTGGTAAGAAAGGCCATGCAAGGGAGAATTGCTTTACACTCAAGTATGGTCCACCCCAAAGACATGGTAGAGGAGGTGGAAGGGTTGCTCCTAGAGGTGGTGCACACTCATCTGGTTTCAGAAGATCAGCTTACACTGCTGATGCCCTACCTTCAGGCTCTGATGAGGATACAGCTGTCCTGCCTGATCCTTTGGGGCCTACTTTCCCATCCTCTGTTCAAGGCTCCCTTCATTCTTCTGATCCTTCTCCCTCTTCTCAGCCTGATACTCAGTTTGTTGATGGACTGCTCAACAGCCTTAGAGACCAGTTTATGAAGGCCATCTCTGACAAGTCTTCTGGATTATCTCCTGCTCACTTTGCAGGTATTAGCAGCTCAGCTTTGTTGGTCTCCAATTCCTCTACCTGTTCTGATTGGATAGTGGACACAGGAGCCTCTGATCATATGACTTCTAATCTGTCACTGCTTCATAATATACATTCACTGATTACTCCAATCTCTGTTGCTTTACCAGATGGTTCAATTAAGTCAGTTTCCACAATTGGAGATTGTTTCTTGACTGATAAAATTGTCTTATACAAAGTTCTATTTGTCTCTGATTTTAAGCACAATTTGCTTTCTGTTGGGAAATTTATAGAAGATTCTCATGCTCATGTGGTTTTTACATCTCATCTTTGTTCTTTTCAGGACCCTTCAAGTAATGTTACATTAGGGACAGCAACAAAGAAGGCTGGTTTATACTGGTTTTCCCCTTCTTCTTCTGTTTTTCCACATAATAAGGTGTTCTCTGTTTCATTTCCATATTCTGGTCAATGTCTCAATACTTGCAATGTTGATTTACTTCATGCTAGACTAGGGCATAGTTCCTTAGATAAATTGAGGCATGTAATGACATTTGACACACATGAAATAAAGAATTTCTCTTGTGAAACTTGCATTCTTTCCAAGCATCATATTTTACCATTTTCTAGAAGTACTTCTTATGCCCCTCACTGTTTTGATTTGGTTCATTTGGATATTTGGGGTCCTTACAAGACTATAGGTTTACATGGTGAAAGATATTTTCTCACCATTCTAGATGATCATTCTAGGACTACTTGGACTCATCTTTTTAAAACCAAATGCCAAGTGTTTAGTCTTGTTCAGGGTTTCTTAGCTTATGTTGAAAATCAATTTGGCAGATCTGTTAAGATTTTAAGGACTGATAATGGGACAGAGTTTATACAGAGAGTTTGCAGTCATTTGTTTAGAAGCAAAGGTATTATTCATCAAACTTCTGTGGTAGAAAGGCCTCAACAAAATGGGAGGGTAGAAAGAAAACATAGGCATCTTGTGGAGACTGCTAGAGCATTAAGGATACATGCTAATTTACCTCCTATCTTTTGGGGAGAATGTATTCTGACTGCCTGCTACTTAATCAATAAAATGCCTACTCAGGTTCTTCATTGGAAAACTCCTTTTGAGGTGTTATTTGGTCAGAAACCTAGCTACACAGAGCTGAAGGTTTTTGGTACATTGTGTTATACAACTATTCTTCATAGACACAAAGATAAATTTGGTCAAAGAGCAAGGAAGTGTATTTTCCTTGGCTATCCCTTTGGTCAAAAGGGATACAAAGTATATGATTTGAATACTAAACAAGTTTTTGTGAGTAGAGATGTTTTGTTCAAAGAAGATGTCTATCCTTTCCATAAGTCTACTCTCAATATTCCATCTCAACCTAATTCACCTCTAGTTATTTCTGTACCTTCAGATAATAACCCTCTCATATTTCCTACCATTCCTTCTCCTCCTTCTTCTTCTTCCTCTTCTCCTTCTTCCCCTCCTAATTTTTCTTCACCTACATCACCATCTTCCCTTCAGGGTATTCCCTCACAACCTCATCTTATCTCTGATCCTTCTAGTCCTACTAATTCTATGTCTTTGGATGGTTCTCTGCCTAGCCCTGCTTCTCCTACAGACTCTCTGCCTTCCATTTCTTCTCCTTCCCTGGAGTCTGATACAGGGACTCTTCCTAGGTCAGACTCAGTCCTTTCTTCTTCTCAACCACCAGTTCTGAGGAAATCTGACAGGTCCAAACACCTCTCAACCAGACTTCAAGGATATCATATTTCTCAAAAATTACCTATCCACCATACATCTTCTGACTCAGATGCAATCTCTGCTTCTTTTACATCCCAAGTCCTAGACCATCTCACTGACTTTGATCCTTCTTATATAGCCTCTTTGCAAAATGTTTTCACCACCTTTGAACCTGCCTCTTATAAACAAGCCAAGGACCACCCATCTTGGGTAGAAGCCATGAACAAGGAATTAGAAGCTCTTGAACATAACCAAACTTGGGAGCTCACACATTTACCACCTGGGCACAAGGCAATAGGCTCTAAATGGGTCTACAAAATCAAACACAAGGCAGATGGTTCCATTGAAAGACTTAAAGCTAGGTTGGTTGCCAAGGGTTACAACCAAGTTAAAGACAAAGATTACAAACACACTTTTTCTCCAGTGGCCAAATTTGCAACAGTCAGGATACTATTAGCTTTGGCCTCCATTAAGAATTGGAATCTTCACCAATTAGACATAAATAATGCTTTTCTTCATGGTTATTTGGAGGAGGAAGTATATATGAACCCACCTGAGGGCTATTCTAAAGCACAACCTGGTGATGTGTGCAGGCTTAAAAGGTCACTCTATGGCCTTAAGCAAGCTTCAAGACAATGGAATTTTGAACTAACTAAACACTTGTTGAGTTTGGGTTTCACACAGTCCAAGTTTGATTACTCACTGTTTTTTAAAGGAGATTCACTCACTGATTCATTCACTGTAGCTTTGGTATATGTTGATGATGTTTTGTTGACAGGGAGTTCTGAAACAGATATAAGACTTGTTAAGAGCAGTTTGGATACAGCTTTTACTATAAAAGATTTAGGTCATATTAGATATTTCCTGGGCTTGGAAGTTGCTAGGAATCAGACTGGAATAATGGTGAATCAGAGGAAGTATATTCTTGATATTATTACAGATATGAATATGCAAAATTGTGCTGCTGCTACATTTCCCATGGTCAGAGGTCTCAAGTTATCTCCTGACCAAGGAGAAGCCTTACATGATCCTGAAATATACAGAAGGCTTATTGGGAGGCTCTTGTATCTGACACTAACCAGGCCTGACATTATGTATAGTGTGCAACATTTGAGTCAATTCTTAAGCCTTCCTAGACTTCCACATCTACAAGCAGCCATTCATGTGGTTAGGTATCTCAAAAGCACTGTCAATATAGGATTGTTCTACCCAGCACAGTCTCTGCTTGATGTTTCTGCATACAGTGATGCAGATTGGGGGCAGTGTGCCTTCACCTCAAGGTCACTCAGTGGTTATTGTGTTTTCTTGGGCTCATCTTTAGTATCTTGGAAGACTAAGAAGCAAAAGACAGTCAGCAAGAGTTCAGCTGAAGCAGAGTACAGGAGCATGAGTTACACAACCTCAGAAATCATTTGGGTGAAGAACTTGCTTTCTGATTTGGGGGTGCATGTACCACAGCCCATTCCTTTATATTGTGACAACAAAGCGGCTGAGCATATAGCTCAAAATCCGGTCTTCCATGAAAGGACCAAGCATCTAGATATTGATTGTCACTTTGTTAGAGACAAGTTGCAAGAAGGTTTACTGGTACCTCAGCATGTTAGGTCGAGTCTACAACTAGCTGATATTATGACGAAAGCCTTAGGTGGTCAACAACATCACTTTCTCATGTCCAAGCTTGGTTTGACATTCATTGATACTGGCCAAGCTTGAGGGGGGAGTGTGAGAATATACGTAGTTAGTTACCGTCACTAGAGTTAAGTTAGTTAGGAGATTTGTATATATAAGACTTCACTTTGTACATTCATTACTAATTCAATTCATTCACTTTTATTTACTCCTCTCTCTCATAACAAACTCTCTCTCTCTCAAACAACCTCTCTAACTAACTATCTCCATTAAAGCAAACTCTAAGCTTACATCAATGGAGATCGGGGTCTCGGTTTCACATGGTATCATTCGCGATAGGTTTCGATCCCTCGTGTTTCCGCCATAGTTACTTCTTTGCTGCGCGCGCTCGGTATCATTTTTTTTCCCCAATTTCTAGGTTTTTTTTACTGCTTGTTCTTCGCTCTTCCTTCAATTTCTTCGCTGTTTTTTCGTTTCATTTTCGTCGCTGAATTCGATAATTTCTGCTCATTTCTGCATTTCCGTTGTGATTTTGAGCTGTTTTTCTTCAATTTCGTTCTTCAATTTCTCTCCTGATTCGTTCTCACAAAGTTAGGTCAAAATTCCGTCCAAATTAGGTCAAAATTCGGTCAAAATTAGGTCTCAATTCGCTCGATTCTCTTGCTGTTATTCTTCTACCTTCCTCTGCATTTTGTTTCGAATTATTCTCTCTAAATGACGGCATCTGTTGCTGAAACTCCTTCTGAGGCACAATCCTCATATGCTGCTTTTGATGATCCTTTGCTCTTATCATCTTCTGATCAACTGCATCTTCCACTAGTTACTTACCTCTTTAATGGTGAAAATTTTGTTCAGTGGAAACGTGATGTGTATAATGCCTTAGTTGCTAAAAATAAGGAAGGATTTATTGACGGATATTGTAAGATGCCTGCTAAAACTGACAAATCCTATCATCAGTGGGTTAGATGTGATCTGTTTGTGACTAAGTGGATTCTAAATTCCATGGAAAAAAGTATTGCTGATACACTGCAGTATGTGACTAGCTCAAAACAGTTGTGGTTGGAAGTTGTGGATAGGTTTGGTCAAGCCAATTATCTTGAAATTTATCAGTTTAGAAAGGAGTTGAGTCATTTACATCAAGATAATTGTTCATTGGTTGAGTATTTTGGTCGTTTGAAGAGTCTTTGGGAGAATGTGGATGCTCTTGACCCTATTCCATTGTGTACATGTGGTGCTCTTGATGCTTGCACTTGCAATTATCTTAGGAGAATTGTGGATAGGGAGACCAATGCAAGGCTTATTCATTTTCTTATGGGTTTGAGTGACATCTTTGAGGGGGTTAAAACAAATGTATTAACCATGGATCCCTTGCCTACCTTGAATAAGGCTTTGTCAATACTACAAAAGGTTGAAAAACAAAAACAAATCCATGATTCCCTTGATATTGCTACTGGTACTGCTGCCTTTCACTCCAGTTCTTCTGCCTTACTACCTACTCCTAAGGAAGGCCCTAATTCTCAATGGAAAAGACCTAAGGTTGATGGTCCTCTCTCTAATGCTTCTCAGGCAGTTAAAGAGTGTAGATACTGCCATAGTTTAGGACATCTCAAATCTGAATGTTTCAAACTTAAGGACTGTTCTGTGTGTGGTAAGAAAGGCCATGCTAGGGAGAATTGTTTTACACTCAAGTATGGTCCACCTCAAAGACATGGTAGAGGAGGTGGTAGGGTTGGTCATAGAAGTGGTTCACACTCCTCTGGTTTCAGAAGATCAGCTTACACTGCTGATGCCCTACCTTCAGGCTCTGATGAGGACACAGCTGTCCTGCCTGATCCTTTAGAGACTACTTTCCCATCCTCTGTTCAAGGCTCTCTTCATTCTGCTGCTCCATCTTCCTCTTCTCAGCCTGATACTCAGTTTGTTGATGGTCTGCTCCATAGCCTTAGAGATCAGTTTCTGAAGGCCATCTCTGACAAGTCTTCTGGATTGTCTTCTGCTCACTTTGCAGGTAGCTCAGCTTTGCTGGTTTCCAATTCCTCTACCTGTTCTGACTGGATAGTGGACACAGGAGCCTCTGATCATATGACTTCTAATTTGTCACTGCTTCATAATATTCATTCACTGATTACTCCAATCTCAGTTGCATTACCTGATGGTTCAATTAAGTCAGTTTCCACAATTGGAGATTGTTTCTTGACTGATAAAATTGTCTTATACAAAGTTCTATTTGTCTCTGATTTTAAGCACAATTTGCTTTCTGTTGGGAAATTTATAGAAGATTCTCATGCTCATGTGGTTTTTACATCTCATCTTTGTTCTTTTCAGGACCCTTCAAGTAATGTTACATTAGGGACAGCAACAAAGAAGGCTGGTTTATACTGGTTTTCCCCTTCTTCTTCTGTTTTTCCACATAATAAGGTGTTCTCTGTTTCATTTCCATATTCTGGTCAATGTCTCAATACTTGCAATGTTGATTTACTTCATGCTAGACTAGGGCATAGTTCCTTAGATAAATTGAGGCATGTAATGACATTTGACACACATGAAATAAAGAATTTCTCTTGTGAAACTTGCATTCTTTCCAAGCATCATATTTTACCATTTTCTAGAAGTACTTCTTATGCCCCTCACTGTTTTGATTTGGTTCATTTGGATATTTGGGGTCCTTACAAGACTATAGGTTTACATGGTGAAAGATATTTTCTCACCATTCTAGATGATCATTCTAGGACTACTTGGACTCATCTTTTTAAAACCAAATGCCAAGTGTTTAGTCTTGTTCAGGGTTTCTTAGCTTATGTTGAAAATCAATTTGGCAGATCTGTTAAGATTTTAAGGACTGATAATGGGACAGAGTTTATACAGAGAGTTTGCAGTCATTTGTTTAGAAGCAAAGGTATTATTCATCAAACTTCTGTGGTAGAAAGGCCTCAACAAAATGGGAGGGTAGAAAGAAAACATAGGCATCTTGTGGAGACTGCTAGAGCATTAAGGATACATGCTAATTTACCTCCTATCTTTTGGGGAGAATGTATTCTGACTGCCTGCTACTTAATCAATAAAATGCCTACTCAGGTTCTTCATTGGAAAACTCCTTTTGAGGTGTTATTTGGTCAGAAACCTAGCTACACAGAGCTGAAGGTTTTTGGTACATTGTGTTATACAACTATTCTTCATAGACACAAAGATAAATTTGGTCAAAGAGCAAGGAAGTGTATTTTCCTTGGCTATCCCTTTGGTCAAAAGGGATACAAAGTTTATGATTTGAATACAAAACAAGTCTTTGTGAGTAGAGATGTTTTGTTCAAAGAAGATGTCTATCCTTTTCATAATTCTACTCTCAATGTTCCATCTCAACCTAATTCACCTCTAGTTTCCCCTGTACCTTCAGATAATAATCCTCTCATATTTCCTACCATTCCTTCTCCTACCTCCTCTTCTTCTTCCTCTTCTCCTCTTAATTTTTCTTCACCTACATCACCATCTTCCCTTCAGTGTATTCCCTCATCACCTCATCTTATTTCTGATCCCTCTAGTCCTACTAATTCTATGTCTTTGGATGCTTCTCTACCTACCACTGGCTCTCCTACAAACTCTCTGCATTCCATTTCTCCTCCTTCCATGGGGTCTGATATAGGGCCTCTTCCTGGATCAGACTTAGTTCCTTCTTCTTCACAACCACCAGTTCAGAGGAAGTCTGATAGGTCCAAACACCTATCAACCAGACTTCAAGGATATCATCTTCCTCACAAACTACCTATCCACCATACATCTTCTACCTCAGATGCAATCTCTGCTTCTTTTACATCTCATGTCCTAGACCAACTCACTGACTTTGATCCTTCTTATGTAGCCTCTTTGCAAAATGTTTTCACCACCTTTGAACCAGCCTCTTATAAACAGGCCAAGGATCATCCAGCTTGTGTAGAAGCCATGGACAAGGAATTAGAAGCCCTTGAACATAACCAAACTTGGGAGCTCACACACTTACCACCTGGGCACAAGGCAATAGGCTCTAAATGGGTTTACAAAATTAAACACAAGGCAGATGGATCCATTGAAAGACTTAAGGCTAGGTTGGTTGCCAAGGGTTATAACCAGGTTAAGGACAAAGATTACAAACATACCTTCTCTCCAGTGGCCAAGTTTGCAACAGTCAGGATACTATTAGCTTTGGCTTCTATTAAGAATTGGAATCTACACCAATTAGACATAAATAATGCTTTTCTACATGGTTATTTGGAGGAAGAAGTATATATGACTCCACCTGAGGGCTATTCTAAGGCACAACCTGGTTATGTGTGTAGGCTAAAGAGGTCACTCTATGGTCTTAAGCAAGCTTCAAGACAATGGAACTTTGAATTGACTAAACACTTGTTGAGTTTGGGTTTCACACAGTCCAAGTTTGACTACTCACTGTTTTTTAAAAGAGATTTAATCACTGATTCTTTCACTGTGGCTTTAGTATATGTTGATGATGTCTTGTTGACAGGAAGTTCTGAAACAGAAATAAGTATTGTTAAGAGAAGTTTGGATACAGCTTTTACTATAAAAGATTTAGGCCATATTAGGTATTTTCTTGGCTTGGAAGTTGCTAGGAATCAAACTGGGATAATGGTGAATCAGAGGAAATATATTCTTGATATTCTTACAGACATGGAGATGCAGAATTGTGCCCCTGCTGCTTTTCCCATGGTCAGAGGTCTCAAGTTATCTCCTGACCAAGGAGAACTCTTGCATGATCCTGAGATATACAGAAGACTCATTGGGAGGCTTTTGTACTTGACATTAACCAGGCCTGACATCATGTATAGTGTGCAACATTTAAGTCAATTCTTAAGCTTTCCTAGACTTCCACATCTACAGGCAGCTATTCATGTGCTGAAGTATCTCAAAAGCACTGTCAACATAGGGTTATTCTATCCAGCACAGTCTCTGCTTGATGTTTCTGCATACAGTGATGCAGATTGGGGTCAGTGTGCCTTCACCTCCAGATCTCTCAGTGGCTATTGTGTCTTCTTGGGGTCATCTCTAGTATCATGGAAGACTAAGAAGCAAAAGACGGTCAGCAAAAGTTCAGCTGAAGCTGAGTACAGGAGCATGAGTTACACAACCTCAGAAATCATTTGGGTAAAAAACTTGCTTTCTGATTTAGGGGTGCAGGTGCCACTGCCCATTCCTTTGTATTGTGACAACAAAGCGGCTGAGCACATAGCTCAAAATCCTGTTTTCCATGAAAGGACCAAGCATCTAGATATTGATTGTCACTTTGTTAGAGACAAGTTGCAAGAAGGTTTGTTGATACCACAGCATGTTAGTTCAAGTTTGCAACTGGCTGATATTATGACGAAATCTTTATGTGGTCAACAACATCACTTTCTCATGTCCAAGCTTGGTTTGACATTCATCGACACTGGCCAAGCTTGAGGGGGGAGTGTGAGAATATACGTCTTTAGTTACTGTCACTAGAGTAAAGTTAGTTAGAAGATTTGTACATATATATATATACCTCACTTTGTACACAGATATTAATTCATTCAATTCATTCTCTTTTATTTACTCTTCTCTCTTATAACAAACTTTCTCTCCTTTAACAACCTCTCCAACTAACTACCTCCATTAAAACTAATTCTAAGCTTGCATCAATGGAGGTCGGGGTCTCGGTTTCACATGGTATCATTCGCGATAGGTTTCGATCCTTCGTTTTTCCGCCATAGTTACTTCTTTGCTGCGCGTACTCGGTATCAATTTTTTCCCCAATTTCTAGGTTTTTTCTTTTGCTGCTTGCTCTTCGTTTTTCCTTCAATTTTGAGCTTAGATTCTTCAATTTTTCGCTGATTTCGTTTCATTTTCGTTTCATTTTCGTCTCTGAATTCGATAATTTCTGCTCATTTCTGCATTTCCGTTGTGATTTTGAGCTGATTTCTTCATTTTCTCTCTTTAATTTCTCTCATCATTCAGTCTCACAAAATTAGGTCAAATTCGGTCCAAATTAGGTCACAATTAGGTCACAATTAGCTCGATTTCTTGTTGATTCTTCTTCTACCTTCATCTGGTTTTGTTTCGAATCATTCTCTCTAAATGACGAAATCTGCTGCTGACACTCATTCTGAGGCACAATCATCATATGCTGCTTTTGATGATCCTTTGCTCTTATCATCCTCTGATCAACTGCATCTTCCCCTTGTTAGTTACCTCTTTAATGGTGACAATTTTGTTCAGTGGAAACGTGATGTGTACAATGCACTTGTTGCTAAAAATAAGGAAGGATTTATTGACGGATCTTGTAAGATGCCTGCTAAAACTGACAAATCTTATCATCAATGGGTTAGATGTGATCTGTTTGTGACTAAGTGGATTCTAAATTCAATGGAAAAAAGTATTGGTGATACACTGCAGTATGTTACTAGCTCAAAACAGTTATGGTTGGAGATTGTGGATAGGTTTGGTCAAGCCAATTATCTTGAAATTTATCAGTTTAGAAAGGAATTAAGTCATTTACATCAAGATAATTGTTCTTTGGTTGAGTATTTTGGTCGTTTGAAGAGTCTTTGGAAGAATGTAGATGCTCTTGACCCTATTCCATTGTGTACATGTGGTGCTCTTGATGCTTGCACATGCAATTATCTTAAAAGAATTGTGGAGAGGGAAACCAATGCAAGGCTTATTCATT
>JAUEKU010175258.1:0-10780 GCA_032274805.1 Gypsophila paniculata | reverse complement strand
GACGAGCAATTTTCGGTATATGGTTTGGGACAAATGTAAGGAAGAATTTCTTAACCTATGTATTCATATTTTCGAGCCGGTTCGATATGAATATTTCATGCCCAATTTTCGAAGATTCTACGTTCACCTTGACTTCTATGTAGAGGTTACGATCACTCTGACGATGAAAACAATGATCAAAATTGGTGAAATATATCCTTTGACATCCAAAACCATCACCGTGCAGGAGTCTCATTACGTATCAGTGTTCAAGGTTTGTAACACTTGACGCTTCCAAATGCTGAATGGATGATGAGAATTCTTCTATTCCACGATATACCCATTCCACAAAATTTAAGGTAGAATGTAGTCGAGTATGATGATAGGTTGTAGTAGCAACTATAGTATTGTCGTATGTATGTGTACATAATTTAATATATGAGTTGTTGACTAGTATGTATTTGTTTTTATGGCTTAGTTATATAAAGACTAATTTTTATGTTTCAAATTTTTAATCATAGTTGCAATAAACAAATAACAAAACTATACATAAATTTTTTGTCATCTTAATTCTTAAGTAGCGAGTTAAGGATTTCTATCTGAGTAATTTGATTATAATCAATCTTAATCAATGTTACTTTCTAATCCGAGAATGATCAACTACTAAATTAATATTGTATTAATTACAAAGTATTTGTGAATTTTTTGGTCATATAAGGTTTTATAAAAAAATAAATAGCGTATTAGTTGGGAAATAAGAATATATAAGTGAATGGTGTCCACGTAGACTCGTTTTTGCACGGTCATACAAAACGTCCTATCGCGTGGCGTTTTTGGCACTTTAAAAAAAAATATTCAGATGAAAGCTTTACACAATGTGTTAAACTTTTCTTTTTTTAAAAAAAACAATATGTAAAATTGAGTCTCATAGGAGACTCGAACTCTTGACTTCTCAATTCAAAGTCCCTTTACCAACCAAATGAGTTACAATATTTTATACTTGTTCTAATTCCTTAATGTAAATATATATTTAAAACCAAATTCTATAATAATCAATATAAAACGCTATTTGGTATGGCGTTTTGCTCGTTTTTTATTTTTTAAAAAAAAAAAATTTCTCCTATTTTGGACGAATCTTGCCACGCGATATGACGTTTTTGGGTACGTAAAAAAACGAGTCTACGTGGACACCATTCGCTTATATATTCCCATTCCCACCTAAAATGCTATTTATTTTTAAAAAAAAAACCTTATATGAGCAAAAGTTTTAGTATTTGTTTACATATTGAAAAGATAAAAGTCTTCATTAAATATAGGAAAAATTGCTAAAAACTACCTATAAAATACATTTTTTTCAAACAATTACCTATTATAATTTTTTTTCAAAACAACTACCTATTAACCCAAATTCTATTCAAAAAACTACCCCGGCCTGAGAAAAGTGTGCAGAATGCTACCAACTCACCTATAAAGTTCATTTATTTCAAATTTTCCGGCCAAAATTTGTTTTTTCCCTCCAATTCATGAAAAAACAACATAAAATTACTATTTTACCCTTATCATAATTCAACTCACTATTTTTTCAATCCTTTTTCATTAATCACCTTATTTCTCCTCATCTTCTATCTCCTCCATTGTTAGATATTTTTGCTTCCCTCCATTGTTGTATAATATGTCCAGGTATGTTTCTCCTATCTCCGTCTCTCTCACTCTCTCCTCATAATCAATCTTGCCCATCATAAACTTAAACCAACCACCAATGTAATAACTCACTATGACATCGAAAATGGGACGACTAGTCAGTAGTCATCCTTTAAATTAAGGATTACAAATTGAAAACAAAACCAACTTTCTGTGAGCTGCAAATTTGAAAGCCACGTCACAAAATCGAATCAAACGCAGGCAACAACTACTTCAAAATTAGGGTTTCAAAAGCTTTCTAATCTACTTAATTAGAAATTGAGGTCTAATATAAACCTTAAAATCGTCACAAATTAGATTTTAATCGGGATTTAAAAACAATAAAAACCTAAAAAAAGATTGAACAATGGATGTGTGCGAATTTGAAGGAGATGGAATGAAAAATATGGAGGAGGTTAGAATGATAAACCAAGATAGTGAAACTAATTTAGAATGAATTGAATGACTGGGTGGGAGGGAGGGAGGGGAATAACATAGTATATTGAGGGCAAAACGGTCAATTTCAATAAAATATCAATTAAATGAAGGAATCAGGCGATATGGTACTGATTTGCTCAAAAATGGTGATAATAGATGGTTTGTTTTGCAAAAAAATTTTAATAGGTAGTTGTTTAAAAATAGTATATTTTAATAGGTAGTTGTATGAAATTTAGCCTAATAATAACACTAAAAAAACAATAAAAAAGGGAATCTCCACATAGAAAAAGATCGCAAGTATCTCCACATCGGAACAACGTCATCATCCAACTCCACTAAATAAACAAACAATTTCATCATCATCATCAACTCCTCCTAGTTTTCTTTTATAATAAATCACTCCACTCAACCCCCCATCATCAAATTATTTTCCTCCCAAAACTACTACACCAAATTATTTGACAAACTCCCATCAAAATGTCCTTAAGAACAATCATCAGACAAAACTCCGTCCTAAAATGCAGACAACACTTGTCTGTGATCACCAGAGATTCATCGACGACTTCGTCAGCAAATCCTCCGAAAATGCCGAGCTTTGTTCACCAACCGAAGCATTACAATGGGCCGTTGGCGGATGATGTTCTTCGAAAGCGGAAAACGTTTCTGGGTCCTTCTCTTTTTCACTATTATCACAACCCTGTATGTACTTTCTGCTTCTTGTTTATTTTATTTACTCCCTCCGTCTCAGTCGTTTGTTTCCCTTTTTATTTTTTTGGAAACTGACTTAACATGGAAAGTATTTGATTTGGACTACTGATTTTGGATGATAACTCGATCAAATTATATAAGAAAACTGATATTGTAAGCTGATTAACTAAAATAGAAAGATAAACAAATGACTCAATCAGAGCGAGTTTAGTTTTTATTGCACTTCTTTTGTTCTTTGATCTTGTGTTTGTTATCGATTTAATTTCATGTTTTAATGTACTCGCTCTGATTCAGTCATTTGGAATGAGCGTAAATTGACCGTTTTTTTTAAACTGAAATATAGTTTGATCGAAAATGATCAATGAATTGGAAGGAGATTGATTTTGAGTAGATCGCTTTGGATGATAATTTGATTAAGATTTATTTTTGTACGATAGAAGGTTAACTTACCCTCCTTCTTAAAATAAAAAGGTAAATAAATGACTGAACGACGGGAGTAATTTATACTTTGTGCTGTTTATTAATTCGAGTAATGGTGGTTATGTTTATTTTGGTGATTATGTTTATTATTGTGAAGCATTTGGTTTGATTTGATGAAAAGAAAAGAAGAATTGCATGTTATGTTTATTCTTGAACATAGTGTTTCTTCTGTGAGACGGTCTCACAGACGAATTGTGGTATGAGACATAACTAAAAGTATCGAATCGTCACATATCAAAATTTGAATATATGTAGCAGTATTATTGAGTCACTTTCAATGTAATTGCTTCATTAGAATAAGTTTGTTCTTGCTGTTGTTGTTTATGTAAGGTATGTTGACTGTTGCAGAGGTACTCATGTATTATCTATCATGCATGCCTCTTTTTAACTGACGGTTGAAGTCATAAACTTTCGTTTGTCGTTAAATAGTGGTAGTACGGCATGTTCTTTTTTTGTTAGAAGCCTATAATGTACGAAGTGGAATGATATATGTTGCTCATATTCGGCTACAATTACCCTATCAGATGTGTGTTCAGATGTTGGACACAACTAGTTTTGGTGTATAATCGTGTGCTTTGCCATAAACTGAATTGTCAAGTGAAAGTACCATATACGAGAGTCCAATGTTTGACCCTAGTAAGAAAAAAAATGAAAATTTCTGCTAGATGTAGTGCATGGAAGTATGACACCTCGCTGTTGTAAACACTGTAACTTTTATTTAATCAGCTGTTGCTTTAGATAGCTTTGATGACGACTGAAAGACGAGTGGCAAGTTGTATACTAGTATTGTTGTTGCACATATAACATCCTTGCCTCTGTTATAGATTGTTAATTTTGTGATGAATGAGAAACAATATCACTTGCACAGTTGAAGATTCTGAAACATATCGAAGGAGTTATGTTGGATTATCAATGTTAAACCTCAGCGTTTTCTAATACTCTTGAACTCTATTTTGTATTTTTTCAGCTCAATATTGTGGAGGGAAAGATGCAATATTTGTTTGATGAAACGGGAAGACGCTATCTTGATGCATTTGCAGGGATTGTCACAGTGTCGTGTGGACACTGCCACCCCGAAATTCTGAATGCTATAACAGAGCAAAGTAAACTTCTACAGCATGCTACAACCATCTACTTACACCATGCAATTGGTGACTTCGCTGAGGCATTAGCGTCCAAGATGCCTGGAAACCTTAAGGTTCATTTTCGTACCTTATAATTATATTACTTTCTCAATGTTTTTGAATTAACTGCCCTGCCTATTGACCCGTCACTTTTGTGGTCTGGAGTGAACATTTGTTTGTCGTCCGAAAAATCCGCTGTTCACTTTTAAGATATATTGCTCTCAAATTATCTACCTTTTGAAATGTTTTCTTTCTCCATTAGAATAGAGGAAAGAAATCAGGGCCATCTTTTATGCATGCCTCTGATGTAAAATTTGCATGTCGATATGCCTGATAAATTTTACAGTACATGGTTTAATTCAATTGCATTCTTTAGTGAAGATTAATCTTGTTGCTTCTATGCTCTCATCGTGTTTTAGTTCCCTTTTGTTAAGCAAATAGTCTGTGTTGGGGATGATGTTTTTCTGACTCGTCAGACACCTGTCACTATTTTGCTCGGCCTACTTACTTCCAAGCTCAATTTGACTGTGCAGGTTGTGTATTTTGTCAACTCTGGCACAGAAGCAAATGAACTAGCTATGCTGATGGCTAGGCTTTATTCTGGTAATCATGGCATGCTTTCATTGAGAAATGCCTACCATGGTGGGAGTGCTGGTACGATTGGATTGACGGCCTTAAACACATGGAAATACTCAATACCACAGGTTTTTACACCCCCTCTATATCTCTCATAAATCCAAATGTTATTTCCTTTTTAGGCAAGTCTTAGATAAAATGTAATGCCACATTTGCTAAATTAGAGTTTTTGTTTAAATTGCTTAGTTTACCTCTACATCAAGTAGCATTCGATTTAAAATAATGAAGCCTAGAGAAGATTGACTTTCAACAATAGCATTTACTTCTAGTCTTCTACCACTATGTTGAATTGGGGCTCAACGTTGTAAATTTCTTCGACTCACCACAGATCATCTCACAGTTGTAAGGCATAGTTTGTTGAAATATTCATGTCTTTACAAGTTAGAATTCTGTACATTTCTAACACTAGGTAACATACTAACATTCATTATGTGGGTTGATGAATTATTTTCAGCTTGTGAGAATTTAATATGTGTGTACTTTTTGCAGGGTGACATTCATCATGTCATGAATCCAGATCCGTACCGTGGCATATTTGGCTCAGATGCTAGTTCATACGCAAGGGATGTTCAAGATCACGTTGATTTTGGTTCTTCTGGGAAAATTGCTGGATTCATCGCGGAGACAATTCAGGTTAGACTCTTTGCTTGATGTTTCAAAAGCTCTTGTATTACAACTGATTCAGTAATTCAGCTGCTGTTTTTTTGACTTATGTATCTTTTGATATGCATTTAGGGCGTGGGAGGAGCAGTTGAACTAGCTCCTGGATATTTGAAACAAGTTTACGACATTGTACGCAAGGCTGGAGGAGTCTGCATTGCAGATGAAGTACAAACTGGGTTTGGTCGGACGGGAAGCCATTATTGGGGATTTGAGACGCAAGGAGTTATTCCTGACATAGTGACGATGGCAAAGGTTTGTTTTCACGACCAGATTCTCGTAGCTTTCATCCTGCTATTTCTGAATCTGCTACATGGCTTTCATTCGGGTGTGTTAATGGTGGATTTGAGATAATGTATGCCTAAAACAACATTGTAGGGTATTGGCAATGGCCTACCACTAGGAGCTGTGGTGACGACTCCTGAGATCGCAAGTGTTATGTCACAGAAGATTCAGTTCAATACTTTCGGTGGGAATCCTGTGTGTTCTGCTGGAGGGCTTGCTGTCCTAAAGGTGATTGATAAGGAGAAACGCCAAGAACATTGTGCTGAAGTTGGTTCCCACTTAATTGAACGTTTGAAGCATCTGCAACAGAAGCATGATTGTATGTGCTCCTCAACTTGTCTTCTTCTAAACATTTAAGATTGATGGCAGTATGGTTTTGCTATTGATTTATTTATAAGAAATATCAATGTGTCATACTGTCTTTATTGCCTGCCTCATAATTGTGGGATGCTATCGGTTGTCCTTTGTGTTCTCCCAATTGAAATAACTCCTTACTGGAATGGAATTACTTGATGTACAAATGAGTTCTAACTCCCATTTATATATGGCACGTATTGTTGAACTAACCTTGTGGGTGGGGGTGGCGATACCAGTTAATAAATTGGATATAGTTTGTCTATGAATACCCGTAACCTTTTTCATTCTAAAACGTTTGATTGAGGATCCTGCAATGACCTATGCTTTCCTATACCGTCTCTATCCCAAATTTAATGTCCCCATTTGTGTAAGTGGTTATACACCGTTGAATTTGACCCACTAAAGTCATATAAGGATAATGATGGCCGACCACTAAACTCAAATGAGGACCGTTAGTTTTAAGGTTAATGAACAAAACCACCCTTTCAATAAAATTTCTTTGCAATGTCGCCTATCTGAACATTACCTTCAAACCTTCTACCAAAACCCAATGCGGCGAAATATGAAATTTATTTTCTGGCTATATCAGTCATGAATGATCTTTAGCTTTGCCCAAAGCTAACTTTTAATAGAAAGGGAAGACCGTATGTGATTGGCTTTTGCCGGAAATGATTTTTTTTTTGCCGAAAGTAACTTTTGGTAGAAGGTTTAAAGAAAATGTTCGTATAGGTTAAAAACTTTGAATAAGGTATAACTTTTGAAAAGTGGCTTCGAGTTCTTCTCAATTAACCTTTAATTTTACAATGTTTCGTAGTGCTCTTGTTTACATTCTACGGATCTGTTATGTTACATCAATGATGTTTAGCAATCTATTTGTTATTCATGTGTGGAAATTTATCTCTCAGTGATAGGAGATGTTCGAGGAAGGGGGCTGATGGTCGGAATAGAATTGGTTACAGACAGGGCAGCGAAAACTCCTGCCAAGACAGAAACTGCAGTTCTCTTTGAAAAACTAAGAGGTATGTGCATTACATATTGCTGTACTCCGATAGCTTCCTTCTTCGACCTCTCTACTTATACAAACTATTGCTTCTCTATGTACAGAACTTGGGGTTTTAGTTGGCAAAGGAGGCCTTCACGGAAACGTTTTCAGAATAAAGCCTCCCATGTGCTTCACCAAAGATGATGCAGGTGAGATCTTACCTCCTTTGGTTTATTAAAATAAATAGCCGGAAACTCTGGCCAACTTGGGTCATTATCACAGCAATGAGTCAATGACAAGTTCCAACTCTTAAGTTCCTAACTCAAGTCAACCTGCGACAATTTCTGTGTAATATTTCATTCATCTTATTTACATTGTCCGTGTTTCACTAGAGGTCTTATTTAAGATCTATTGACAAAATCGATATTAACCTTTACGTTATATACAAGTAGAGATTCCAATGATCTTCGCCAACTTCCCCACATGTACAAACTATCCTATGAAACCTTTTTTATGCATATAATGGTTTAATTGTGACTATTGGTGCGATTATTGTAACCACTGTTTGACTGAATTTGTGACCATTTCAGCTGCTATTTTTTTTTTTTTTTTATTTATTATTTATTTATTTTTTTTTTTTGTGAATATGTTTTCTTCAAATGGACACATTTTGTCACAATACCCCGTTGTACGCATATAATGGTCTCATCATAAGATAATTACTCCTCCACCTGTTAGTGAATACAGTACTATATAGTTGCAGATTCTCCTTTTTCTCTTTTTATTAAAGAGGAAATGCGGAGAGATATATATGGGATTAAACTTGGAGGGAGTACATAAAACCCATTTTTGGTTTGATTCGACTTAGTTATCAGTTACTATCTTGTGGTGATTGACTGTTGTCGAGCTCTTAAATCTGTAAGTATTAACGTTTCCAATTATATTAGAGGTATAATGTAAAATTTGTTATCTGACGTACTATGAATGTATGATATTGACTACATTTGTGGACTCTCCTGATTTTGTGAACTCATTTGTAATTATGTGTAATTTTCTACAGATTTTCTGGTTGATGCATTGGACTATTCCATGTCGAAGTTGTAGACGATGCCAGCTTCCTAAGTAGCAATTGAACTGACTAAAGGTGACTGAAACTAAGGCGTCGTTCGGAGCCATAGTTTCTACTCCAATGCTAGGGTGAATGCATCATGTCTAAGTCACATACCACTTTGGGATGTAATCTTACAATCTGCTCCAGCTTCCGACGATGCGCTAATCTAATGCGATTGCTTTGTCGAATCTCTTTTTTCATTTCTTAAGGTTACAAAAATCCATATTGAAATGATAAATGCATCCATCCAATTACGAAATATTTCACCATATATTTGTTCACCTCAACTCACCTCACCGTATTAAGATACTAGGTTGTGAAATATGTAGAATAATTCTTGTGTGTAACGCTCGTTCGCATGCGACGTGCCTATTTGTGACTAAAAGTAACCAATTTGATATTTATTGTGACCATTTTTAGAAGTCTTAAAATGGTCACAGTAACCGTTAAATGGTCACAACAAGCATTAAACCAGTCACTTTTATCCATAAACTGATCATTGTACACATACGACGGACTTATTCGAGTATTTGTAATTTACTTAAGCTATTGATAATTGTTGAAAATAAGTTTACTTTTTAAAAAAAAAAAATTTACATTAATTAGAAGCACTAAAGTCTAACACAAATTCTCATTTAAGACGGGTCGGATTTACCCACCTTATTTTATTTTTTTTAAAACAAAAAATTCTTTTTTTAATTTTTGATAAAAAAGATAAAATAAAATAAATAATTAAAAATTTCAATATGGTAACAAAATAAACAAAAATGGTAACATATTTCATGAATTTGTCAACATATTCTAAAAAAAAATCTAACAACTAGATTTATGCAATATGTTAACATAATTTTATAATATGTTACCATTACTGTACATATCATTTTCCAAATATTTTTACAAACAAGTCATTTTTAAATGATAACATATTACACTGAAATATAAACATAATATATTAGAAGGTAAACATATTGTATAAATCAAATAGTAGTTAGTTTTTTTTTTTTTTTTTTGTATTTTTATTTTAACAATGATTCAATAAAAATCATTTTCCAAATATTTTGCATTTTCATTTTAAAAATGATTCAATAAAAAAATAAAAAATAAATAACAAACACAAACGAGTATATAAAACGAACTAGCCACCCAATTTGACAAGTGTACAGTGTACTAGTACAATACTCATGCATTTCTTCTCGCCGTGATCTTCCTGTTGAACCACTATGTATCGTCATATACTCATATCATATTTTTATGACAAAAATCACATAAGAAGATCACACTTGAAAAGTGAAGGAGTAGAGTAGACCTACAGTGCCGATGGGCCCGACACCCGCTTGTAGGGCCTAAATTAATAGGTCACGACCAACCCAATACGCCTCAAGCACGCAATGGCTAATTCTACATCAAAATTTTGATGGCCAGATCCGTCGTACCGGCTAGAGCTGGCAAGTCTGACCCGACCCGAAATCCGAATAACCTGACCCGATGATGACCCGTAACCAGATACGACCCGATTAAGGTAAATGCGAAACCTGACCCGACCCGAGATGACCCGTAACCCGAATTCGACCCACTAACTATTTGACCCGACTCGACCCGACAACTGACCCGACCCGAAAAATGACATGACCTCGAAGCCGATCTGACCTTATCAGATGCGATAGAGCCGAATATATAATTTGTCAGAAAAATGTTTTAAACAAGATAATGAATTACTGAATTATACTAGACAGGATTTAACATAAACCAAACATGACTATATAGATTACCATGATAACTCGACACGCAAAAACCCAAACCAACTCAACTTGATTCAAATTTGCCTTAAACTGACAAATTTATCGAAATCACCGATCAAATAATGAACCGACTCCATCGGAACTTGATTTGAGTCGACAAATTTTTCAGAATAACCAGACCCGATAGTGACCTGATCCAACCCGATCTCGACCCGGCCCGACTAATAATCTATCTGAATGACCCAACCCGACAGCGACCCGAACCCGACCCGACACGAACTCGAGCTATGAACTGACTCGATTAACCCGACCCGAAAGCGACCCGAACTCGACCCGAATCCGACCCGAAGATCGTTATGACATGATAATGACCCAACCAGATATGACCCGACTCGAACCCGACCTGACTGACCCGATTGTCACCTCTCCACATACATGGATTGTCGTAATGCTCAATTTTTGGCATAGTAACTCAACTAATAATTTCACCGTCTTTTTAATTAGCTAATTTACTCGTACTTCAATTAGATCATCTAAATTAATTAACGAGAAAAATAATTATTTGATTAACTAACAGCCTATATTAATGACTTATGATTCA
>JAUEKU010175247.1:0-10781 GCA_032274805.1 Gypsophila paniculata | reverse complement strand
ACTTTCATTGACTTTTGTGCTCTTGGGCCCTTCTTCATTCCTTAGATGGGCTCATAATGGTATGTCTTGACTTTTGAGCTCGAACTCTCGAAACACACCTAACAAACCGTTATTATTTAGTCGAGATGGAATTTGGCATTTCTTCAATAAAGACATCAAAACCGCTCCTAAACTCGCCTAAATTCACCTAAAAACTCCAACTTGACACCTACTAATTATGACTCATCACGGTCCGTTTGGTAATTGTCTGGGAAATTAACTACTTCCCATCATAATTTCATATGTGGGGGGATGTAACACTTGTAGCACTGAGATGTAACAATTGTTGTACAATTGAGATATTCTCCAAGTATTCAACAATGATCGAGCCACTACTTTACCTTGCGTGACTAAAAAAGAAGGGGGAAAGGGGCATAGCTTCTCTTGAGCTGAAATGGAGTGAGTAATGAACACGATACACATGCATGTAAAGAAAAACAGATTTGTCGTCTGGACTTAAAAGAGGCGTATATGATTATCAGTGACCAAAAAACCGAGTTCCTAACTGAAAACCACATTTTTGCAGTAAATTCCTGTAATTATCCAGCAGAAACTTGATATCCAGGTCCATACAAGACAAACGTCTACAAATTACTTCAATAAACACAAAATGCAAGAGACCTATGATGTTGCCTTCAAGTTGAGGGTTTCAGCAGCTTTGGCATAAACAGGGTGAAGTACATGTCCATCCTTGGGTTCAACATGCACCCATTTGCGGCCACTAAGTTTATTTTTCTCAAACTTGACATTACCTTCTTTGAGGGCATATAGAGTGTGGTCCTTTCCAATCCCCACATAATTTCCAGGATGGAAACGGGTTCCCCGCTGCCGAACAATAATATTACCAGGTATCACTCTCTGCAAATCAGCCAAGGCGAACAGTCAGTACAGAGAACACTTGTTGTGCCTTAGATGGCAAGAGTGGCATCCGTGTTTTCTTTAGAATCTTTCATGTGACTATTGAACGTCATGAATTCATATTTCAAATTTGCCATCTAAAATGTCATTGTTTTTGCTTTTACAAGTTATTTTGCCCTCTAAGCACACTTGAATATTGAAGTATGGGATTTTGATTATACCATAACTATCAAAGGACCAGATGAGGAAAAAAAGTTTAAGCAAATATCTAATCCACCAAATCAGTCAGTCATGGCAGACGACTCGAGAAGAGAGGAGACATCTGCTCCTGCCACAAACTTTCCCCCATATATGTACTCGGGCAGTTTTAATGTCATGACTTCAGTCTCAAACCATTTCAGCTCGACAGTACTCTACGAAGGCCTGAAGTTTAAACTATAAACTTAACTATTAGCTATTATCGAGTCCTATAAAACAAAGCTTATTAGATCTCAAACAAGAGTCAAATAATATACTGGCTTCAAGCCGTCAACAACAATATAATTTCAAAAGAATTTTAACAGATATCTGATATTATAAGTCTATACAGCAGGTAACAACATGAAACTGAAACTACAAATGGAAAATAATCGTGACTAGCAACAATATAAACTCTGACTTTCCTTTTTACAGTTCACCACACGAGTGAATACAGTCAATATCATGCAATGCTAATTGTTACAATGACAATAAATGTCATACCTCTCCTCCGAATTTCTTTACTCCGAGATTTTTCGGCTTGGAATCTCTTCCATTTTTCGTGGATCCCGCAGTTTTCTTAGTAGCCCAGCGTCTAAAAACTAAGGCCAAACCTCCCGCAGAGACGTCTAAATTTGCAATCAATAGAAGAACAAATATTACAGGTCAAGCATACACGATCAATGAACCGAATAAGGGAATTCTAAGGAAAAGGCAATACCAGTTGCACCGGCATAAGCAGGAACACTGGTGACCAATTCTCTGAGGTTTACTCTCTTGCACAATGATGCTGCAAAATTCATCGTCTATGTCGATTTAGAAGCACAGAACCTGCACTGTCACAATGAGCAATCAATGACTACTACTTGACGGAAGCCACGAACAGAATCAAATTATTTCCACTTTCAAGGACTACGAAACATCTTGAATTTATGCAAATACCCATCAATCAAAATGTAGCTTAGACAAAAGCATATATATGTAGGTCAAGCACAGCAAAGTTATCTCCTTCTCTTAAAACCCAACATCTAGTAACAATTGAACACATACAAAAACGATGTTAGTTTCGTCTTTGCAAAACCATACCTTCATCAAAACAAATGAAATAACCCATCTTTTCAACAATTCTCATGCGACAGGTCTCGCGATAAACTTATTGTGAGACCGTCTCATGCGAGAATTCGGGTTGAAAGAACCCATCTTTTCAACCAAACTCAGCAAACCCACCTCACATTATAGTCAAAGTTCAGAACTTTACATGAAATAATCAGATTCATGAGCAAAAACATAATATAAAAAGAAAATTAGGATAATAAATTCTAACATTTAAGCACTAAAATCAGGGAAATCCTAGCTAAAATTGACACTAATAATTAAATTAAGAAAAAATAAAATAATGAAATATAGAAAGATAAATCATTCAATCAAATGTAAGTAAGATGATATATAATATGTGAATTTACCTTGGAAACAGTAATGGCGAGTGAAAAGGGGTAAATCGCAACGATGGAAAATTGAAAAAAATTGGGGATGAAACCCTAACTTAATTCCCAATTTCACTCTCACAATCAGATAGAAGAATAACAAAAGAATACGAGACGTATTTCGGGTTTAGTATGCACCTATCGGATGGGTCGTTTGATTCGGGTTTCACAAATTCTGACGGTAGATAAATTTATTGCGACATCTTTTATATGAGTAGTATCTTAGTTTGTTACCCCTCCATTTCATTCATTTAGCCCTACTTTTTTTTTTAGCAATTTCACTCATTTAGTTCCATTACCAAATTCATCTACTTTTATCATTGAAAATTATCAAAATAACCCTACTTTTTCACATTTTTTCATACATACAACTTACATACTCCCTCCATTCACCTAGGTTTACCACATTTCTCAAATGGATACTATTCATCCATGTAGATAATATTTGAAATTTCTTGTACTAATATATAAGGACAAATATAGTTATGAGGGATTTTGTTTTATTTGTCTTTATAAGTACATTATTATTATCCAATTTTATATTTTTTTATATCGTGAAATTGTAGATATAAAGGTTGCAATATGCATCTCGGCAAATGTGAAAAAACAAATGTGGTAAACCTAAGTGAATGGAGTGAGTATTACGGAGTAATATATTATTAAAAAAAGACTATTACACCCCTACTTTTTTCTACTTTCTTAAATCTCGTGTCATACCCCAATGGGGCTTTATGAGTGAAATGGAGGGAATACTAATTTTTGTTTAGAAAAAAAAAGTGAGACGATCTTACAAGAAATCTACCATTCAAGTTTTATGCAAACGGTCGCGTTGTTAAAATTATTTTGAAGCTACATAGGTAAAGTAGTTATTTCTTACTTAAATAGGTTCGTAATTATCTTAAAATACTTCATAGATGGTGAAAAAAAATTAAAGGGTGAAACACTTGTACTCCGTAGTACTTTTGTTTTTTTTTTTTTGACATTATTATGATTAGTTTATGTTATAATAAGGTTTTATAAAAGAATTTTTGCACTAATATTGAATACTTAGGTTGCGTTTGACAAATTTAACTGAAAAGGTAACTGAAAACTGAAAAAAGTGACTGAAACCTGAAAAGTTAGCTGAAATAAAAAAGATAGCTGAATAGGTAGCTGAAAACGAGAACTTGATAGGTTAGCTGATTATTATTATAGTGTTTGGTAAAACAAACTGAAAAGGTAACTGATATTATGTAAAATGACGTAAAAGGACGATATAATAAAATTACTTCAATAGATTAGATAAGGGTAAAATAGTAAACAATCTATTTCAGCTACCTGAAATTTTAATAAGCTACCTGATGTAGCTTATTATTTCAGCGACCTGAAATTTTTTTAGTCAACCTTACCAAACACTTCTAGAAAAAATAAGTAACTTAAATTGTGGTCAAACCAGGTAGCTAGTCATATAAGCTAGCTGAAATGGCGCGCCAAACATAGCCTAAATGGGGGGTTTGGATTTGAATGGAGGGAGTATGTTTAATTTTACAAAAAAAAAAAAAAAAAAAAATTATGCATATAACAAACGGAGGAATTATATTCATCGAAACAACGCCAACATATTAGTAGGAAGAAGATAACTTTATATGTAATAATACAATATCATGCATTGAATTTTTTTTTTTATTAAATGTATTGAATATATTTAATGTTTCATTTACTCGAAAAAAAATTGTATGTAAAAGGTTTGCTTATATTTAAAATTCACACAGGGCCCCCAAAATCTCAAGGACGATAATGAAGTGAAAATATTAAATCTAATAAAAAAAGATTATATTTATTGGGAACTATCTTAAATAATAAATGTATTATTCGATTTAAAATATTAAATAAAGTTCATAAAAAGAACACAAATCGTTACAAAGCAACCTATTCTATTGTGTTGCAATCTTCCCATACTTTGTCATTTTTCTTCCAAACGCTTCTTGCATGTTTCATTGGAAGACGCTTATATACAATAGTCACTTCAGTTAGAAGGTCGTGGCAATCCTTTCCAACAGTTTTCAAACGATTGCAACATTCTGTTGATACGCCATCCTCGGATTCAAATACATGTTTGTATATGGAATGACCACACTTTTTACCCAAACCATTTTCACATTTTAGTAATTGGTTGGATTTATCATGTTTTGGTGCGGTCCCAATTTGGTTACACTGTTCCCACACTTTGTCATTTTTATGCCAGATGTCTTTTGCTTGTTTCATTGTGTAACGCTTGTACACTATAGTTACTTCCGTTAAAAGATCATGGCAATCCTTTCCAACAGTTAACAAACGGTCGCAACATTCTTTCAATAATTCTCCTCTATTCTCAAACACATTTTGGTATATGTTGTCTCCACATTTAACGCCTAACCCGTTTTCACATTTTATCATATCATTGGACTTTTTAAGGTTTTGTGGAACATTAAAATCATTAGCAACACCTTGTTTTAACATGACAGAGAAGGTAACGAGGATAACACCAACTAAGACAGACGACGACATTGGTAGATTATTTTGTCTCCACGGAAGATTATTCTATATACGAAGAAAGTGTTGAAATATAAGAATAAAGATATTATGAAAAAATGGTAATATGCACCTTTTTATAGTCTAATATTTATTAAGTTATATAGGCTTAACGCTTAATCATTTTAGAAATAACGTGGCATGTCATTATTATCTCTTTTATTTGTATTTATGTGATTTCGTAAGTTTTTTTAACATGTCAACTTGTTATATAATTACATATTTATTAATTTCGTAACATGTTAGCTTTGACAATAATCGATTGTAATATTAACGGTCAAAATTTCTAAATTCATTCTTTAATTGGCTCTTTATTTTACGTATTTTCTAGTACTTTGATCATTTTACTTCGCAAATGCATATTTTTTTTAATGAAATTTTATAATTTCACATGATTTATTGAGATATTGTATCTAGATCATTAGGAATATTTGTGATCAATGAGAAATAAGTATTGAATGGTGAGAAATCGTTTATATTTTAAATGTGCGACATGCATGACATTACCTTTAGGTGTCTGATCCTTGCAATCGAAAAAATTCCTCATAATTGAAAGACCAATATAATTTTATGGTCAAGGTTTATAAATTAAAAATACAATTCACAACAAATAAAAGTTAGCAAATAAAGCAGCACATATGATTTTGTCATTGATTTATCCTCTAAGATCTTGTGTTCAACACCATATGGAGGCATTTCCATGAATATTTTTTTAATTACTGTAATTCGAAAGATAACCTCGCTAATTAAATTAATTAGCTGAATAATTATACTGTTTGATGTAATAACCATCAATTTTTTATCAATCATTTACTATGTATTAGAAGAGAGGACGACACTACCTTATGCTCATGCCATGTGTCGCAATCTCATGAAAAATTCCCGCCAAAATCACTCTCTTTATTTAGGAAATAAATATGTATATATTATGAAAAGCATAGTTTTCAAATAACTTATTTTGTCTAGAATTACATTATATTTATGGTACTAATATTTCCAAATTTTTAAAAAAATACTCTATATCAAGTAGATTATTTTTTTCGTGTAATATAATACATATTTACTTATATATTACTCTCATGATGATGTATTTTGCACAATATAATAAGTCCTATATAAACTATGTAAGTAATTATCTATATTTGATGTAAATGAAATTTCTTTGAACAAAAGAAACAAGTTTAAGATTTTACAAGTAATCAAATGTGTCCTACGGAAAAAAATTCTTTCTTTGAGTGTGTATTTTAAATCACATGTGAAAAAGAGACCATATAACCTTAAGTAAATATAACTAAATAACTATAAAAAAAAGTGTAATTCGCAAATGTACAATTAATAAAAATAAATATTTATGTTTGACTAAAATTAGAGAATATAAACACATGAACTGCAGATAATTCTTTCTATAATTATTATCTTATAAATGTCGGAACTATTACTAAATTGTTTCTTACAAATTAGATTTAATAATATCTGGAAGATGATACACTTACACTAAGTGTATGAGAATTTTCATACACCAGCAATCATATGCCGTCATGTGGCAATTTCTAATTTTATTTATTTCTATTAAAAAATAATTGAGGACAATTTGGTCATTTGAAATTCGAAATATATATTTTAGTTATTATATTTATTAGTCAAATATTTAATTTTTATAATAATTATTAAATAAATATAGGCATATTTAAAATATTCCTTATATGAGTAGAATATATTTTTATCTATGGAAAACAAATTAAAATTTAATTATCAAATGACGCACAATGAATCATAAGAAAACTAAAACTAATTTATTTTTTTTTTTTTATGTATTGGTTGTACATATAGTCGTATACATTATTACGTAGGAGTAGTTTTAAGGGGGTTTTTTTCCAAAAATTAAGAAACCAATTTTTTATTATTCCATCTAAAAAAAAGAAATCAATCACAAATCCTTGTTGGGTGAGTAGAATATATTTTTTACAAAAATAAAATTAAAATTAAAAGTAAATTAAATTATATTTTTCACAAAAATCAAATTAAAATTATAAATTACCTAAAATACAAATATCCTTAAATATGTATGAAAATAATTTATTTCCTTTAAAATGAAAAAAAAATATTCATCTTCAACACAAAATGACGTTATTGCCTTTTAACATATGATAAAATTAAAATTATTTAACAAATTTAAAAAAAAAATAATAATATGCACGTGACGATAATTTATTGGTGGAGTATGAAACGGGTCATACACTAAGTGTAAGTGTAGTATTTTCGATAATATCTACAAGTGCTATGGATTTCATTTTAAAATCCAATAATTATTGCCAAAATACATTCAACTATTACAAAATCTATATTCAATGAAATTCTTAATTACAAAACATTGATGTATTCTTGCTAAAATATAAGTTTCGATATATTTATTTACAACAACTAGTACGAATTGCTATCATGCGCGACAAGTGTCATACTCATTAGAGCTGTCAAAAATCGATCTGACCCGTAACATCGATCGAAACCCGTCCGAGAATAACCCGTTAAAACCCGTCCGAAAATAACTCGAACCCGAAAAATACCCGACCCGAAAATAACCCGCATATTTAGGGTAAAGACCCGACCGACCCGTGACCCGACCCTTTAATAAGTAAATTTATTAAAAGTTTGTATTTGAAGCATAAAAAATGAAATAAAATGATTAAAATAATAAATTTAGTGATTAGTTCTAATAAAAACTAACAAGTAGCTATCAGTAAATTTATATGGGGTTACATTAAAATTATGATTAAAATTTTTAAAATATAGTCTTTCAGTTTTAAATTGAAAAATCGTCAATAAATGAATGTGTATTAAATATGTGGTTAGAGTGTAAAAGAAAATGCATGATATTTCACGTTGATTGTGAAAGAACATTTCTTAGACTTATTATGTTGTAAAATTATACTACTAGAGACTATATTCTACAAAAAATAAGGATTCGTCATGGTGGTCAAAGCCAAAGGTTGACTTTAGTCGTTGAATAGTGAATTTGTCGGGTGTTAATCATAACAAATCTTAAAATATAAAGTTTTAAAGTTAATTAAAAGCGAGTATTATACCTAAAATTATGAATTTTGGATAGTTATATATATTTATAATGTGAAAGAAGATAAATATAAATAACAGTAAAATTGACGTTTAATCGACCTATATTTTGACCATAGCCCGACTCGAAACCCGTATAAATCGAACCTGTAGAAACCCGAATTATTAAATCCCGTATAAACCCGACCCGTATTCTACCCATATAAATTATTACTGAACCCGTAACCCGCCCGACTAACCCGTTTGACAGGTGTAATACTCATGCATGGATGACAATTATCATACATGCACTAGGTAAGCATGTATTGGCTCATTATGCATGTCATTCGATGGATCACTTCTAATAATTAGGTTGCATATATATAATCGTTAGATAAAGAAGCGAAAATGATCATTATCTTCTTTCTTGCTCATTTCACACAATAGAATAGTGAGAGAGAGAAGAAAATATTTTTTCTTCCTTCATTTTGCACAGTCTACTAGTATACAATTCAGAAACTACATTTGGAGCTCGGAGTCTTATCATCATAAATACTGTGAAACCGAGGCCGCACGTGGAGGAAGAGCCCACTTAATAAGTCCAAGAGGGTTCCATCCCAAAATCAATTGATGATGGGAGGAGTAACCCCATACCTTATAAAGTGAACAAATCATTTCTCCACAATCCATGTGGGATCTAACATGTGAGGTATTCTTCACAAATACATTGCGGTGGAACTCACAAAATAAAAGTATAATCTTTTAACTTAAGTTTGAGGCACTATGCTTTAATTGTTAGTCAAGTGTCTAATTTATATTACCATAGAATCAGTACGCTTTTAATTGGTATCAGAGCAATTTGGTTAGACTGCAAATGCTCAAACTTGTTGGTTAGACGTGATCGAATTTTGAACTCGAACGGTTAGCAGTATTAAAATGACATACTCCATATATGTAGATTAAATTATTTGGTATTGCAAATGATTATATCTATGTGCATAAAGCCATTGTTTTTAGATTAGATGATGATAAAATTTAAGTTGTATGTGATCCAAATGATAAGATTATATCTTGATCATCATGAAAACGAAATTCATGCAAGTAGTCACTCGTTTTTTTAGCTTATTGTTTCTGCTGGACTCCAATATTGACAAAAAGATGAGTTTCTTTAATGGAGAAAGCTTTCAAAGCAAGATTGTTTTGCCAAGATAGTCAAATTTTGGCCAAAACGAATGTGTGAACCCAGAAATCGGCATTTGTGAATTTAAAAATGCTTTTTTTTTTTTTTGTGTTTTCGACTACAATAAAAATTAGGGTAATCGATACTTCCTACCTATTATAAATATGATTTTGACATGTCTCACCGATTCCATATTTTTAAAAAAATTTCAACTTTTTATAAGCATTTTATTAATAAATCCCAACAAAATGTAATTTTTAACAAAAATAACGAATTTTTTTGCATGTATTAATAGCGAACTTTCCCTTCTACCAAAAGTCAATCTTTGAAAAGAATAAATGAGAATTCATCATTTTCATGAATTAAAACAGATGCTTATTTTGGTGAAAATGGGCTTTTAATGGGGGGTTTTAAAAAAAATTGTCTAGAATAGGTGTTTTTAAAAAAAAATAAAAAATAAAAATAAAAATTAGAATAGATGGGAGTTTTAAAAATGTGGTATAGAATAGGCCGGGGTTACCGATAAATCCTATAATTATTGTTATTAATTCGAATTTATAGAGTAAAATAATGAATTATATTAATTTTATTAATAAATTTTACGAAAATTTAATATTATTTTTGAAACGGAGTTTTAAGTAATAGTGACGATAAAGCTTAATATGAAGAGATTTATTACGTAAAAATGATTAATATTTAAAATAAACTGAAAATAAATATTTTTTTAACAAATTTCAATATAGGTCGTTTATGATTTGTCATTTTATGAATAATTATTCTTTTGAAATTTAACTAAATATTGTGTAATAGCAGTTAGATTACTAAAATGGTGAAATGGCAATGCTAAATTTTGGTACTAGTACCAGTGGCGGACCCAGGATTTTACGAGTGTGGGGCACCTTTTAAAAAAAATTGCAAACTAAATAATAAATTGAGAATTAAAAAAACGGATTACATAGTAATATATTGTCCATAAGATACAAAATTCTAAGGAAAATCTAACAACATTTTACGAGTTTTCATATTTTGAAATCGCTTCAATATATCATCATCACTAACTTGTACAAAAAGATCTCTCTCTATAAATGTAACTAAGCAATTATCCAAGAGTTTGTCACTCATAATATTTCTCAATTTATTTAGAGGAGAATACTCTTTCAACACTTGCGGTAGCCACCGGGAGAATTAAAATAAGCTTTAGAAGCAAAAAAACAAGTGGGTATGAAACATGCATGTTTATTTGTTTCAACAAGCAACATTGAAAGTTCACCGAGACTCTTCACATGTTGGAATCTTCCATCCTTCCGCATGTCTCCAATAAAAATATCGAGTTGATAATCAAGTTTCATAATATCAACACATGAGAACTCATTAGGATAAAACTC
>JAUEKU010175227.1:0-10783 GCA_032274805.1 Gypsophila paniculata | reverse complement strand
AAAATTAGGAAGGGGTAGTTTTTTGGGGTTTTAGGGGGTTCTTTATTTTAGGGTTTTTGGTTTATGGGTTTTGGGGGTTGGAGGGAGGGAAGGGTACGGGGGTCCGAAAAATGCCAAAATTTGGACGATGCGAATAAATTTTTGGACGATGTTTAGCGTTTGGGTAAAAAATTGGCAACTAAAATTAGTGGGGCCTGGGGGGTAAAAAAGAGAGGGAGGGTGGAGAAAGGAGTGTAGAGTAGTAAGAGAAGAGAAGAGAAGAGAAACCCATAAGAAAAAGAAAAAGAAAAAGAGAGAAGAAAAGGGAAGGGAAGAATTGGAAAAAAATGCAGAGGGTGGGAGGCGCAGCAGGAAGGTGGGTGAGGGCGAAGATGAGCCTTGATTCAGTGTTTGTGGGTCCCTCCTCACCCCGCTTCATCTTGCAGCGCCGCGGTGCCAAAATTATGGGCTCCGAGGTCCTCCTTCTCTTTTGGTTTTTTTTTTTTTTTATAGAAAATGATGAGGGATTCAATCTCAGATGTAGTTGCTTCCCATATGCAGGTTCGGCCCGGCAACATGGTGTCACGGAAAGGACGCATATATGAGGTAATAAAGGCCCAACACACACAGCATGGCCGCGGTGGCGCCACTATCCAGGTTGAGCTTCGCGATGTCGACACTTCTCACAAGCTTACTGAGCGCTTTCGCACTGATGAGTCTCTTGACAGTCTGCTTCTCTCTCTCTCTTTCTCTGCTCTCTATCTATGTTTCTATCTATGTATCTACACCTTCCTTCCTTCCTTGCCTTGCCTTGCCTCAAGTCAACTCTCTCTTTTCCAGGGGTTTTCGTTGAAGAGAAGACTTTCACCTATTTGTACTCTGACTCTGATATGCTCGTCTTAACTGAGTCCGTCTCTCTCTTTCCCTTTCTCTTTCTCTCCTTCTTTCTCTGCTTCTTACTCCTTTCCTTTCCCTCAGCCCCGAAACCTTCGAACAAGTTGAAGTCCCCAAGCATTTGTTTGGAAAGTCCGCTGTCTACCTTAAAGGTTTCCCCCCTCTTCCCTTTTCTCCACCCTCTCCCACTTTGCTCCCCTCTTCCCTCATTGCTTCCCCTTTCTTCTCCCTCTGCAGAGGATATGACTGTTCGCCTTCAATATTTCGATGGCCGTCCTTTGTCTGCCTCCGTGCCTTATCGTGTTTCCTGCACTGTTGTTGAAGCTCAAGCTCCTATGAAGGGCCTCTCCGTTAATCCCCAGTATCCCTCTTCTTCTCTTTTTTATCTTTCTGCCTAACTTCATTTACTTTTTTGCTTGGTCTACTGCGAAATCAGGGTCAATTCCTGGCTATGCTTTTATGCATGCCGTGTATCTCTAATTTTTTAGAATGAGCTGTTATAAGCTAAAGAATTGAACGACGCTGAAGATGGATATTATGCTCTTTCCCTGCCTGTGTCTATACAAACTTCCGTACATTCTTTCTTTTTAACCATTTGTTTTGTTCACGTGGCTTTCTACAGATACAAAAAGGTTTTGCTTGACAATGGCCTTACAGTTCTTGTGAGTAACTTCATATTTTTATCATGCTTACAATGATTGTCTTAAGTCGCTTATCAAGTAATTGTGCTTAGTGAAAACTTTAATGTGTTTGTATTACTGCCACTTTCTGAGCTCACACTTTCTTCTTTTAGACCAAGTCTGAATGCGGGCGTAGTTGGGTGCTTATTAAAAAGCAAATTTCTTGGGCCTGATTATGCTTATTAAGTCTTTCTCGTTGAACCCGTGGCTTTCAAAATTTTGTGTTTGTGGAACTGATTTTTTGGGGCTTGGTTTTTTTATTTGAATCCAGGCTCCTCCTTTCATTGTAGCTGGTGATAAAATCGTCATCAACACAGTCGATGATTCGTATTTTACAAGGTAACACATTCTTTCGCTTCCTAAATTCAGATCATGCTTTTCTCTGCCGTTGGCAGTTATCCTCCTGTTTCTTCAAAGAGTCTGTGTCCAAGACTGTTTAGTCGCATTGTATTCTTGTTAAAACTGTGCTATGATTCCTTTTCAGCCTCATGATTATTCATAAGGGCAATTCTTCAGTTTCTAGCAGTTGCTTTTAAATTTCTTCTGCTGTCTGCATCTTGACTGGCATGAGCCATGATGTGTGCTTATATATCCCAAAACATACAAAGGTGTTATAGTCTGCGAATGAGTATGTTGACTATGTTCAATTGGATAATTGGAGGAGATGCCTGCTATGACAGATACTGATTATAGAGTGATAGCACCTCCATTCTATTTATAATGTTCACATTTGACTTTGTTCATTTTAACGGTCATTTTCTCACATTATAGTTTAAAAAAAAAAAAAATTACACCAGACAACTTTATATTTATCTCTAAAAATATCTTGAAATTTTAATGGTCAAAGTTTGCATCGTACCAAAGTCATGGGGACAAAATAAATGGCAACTTAGCAAGTTTGAGATTACTCCTTCAAGATGAAGGTGCCCTCATGACTGCTTAGTACACTTTTGTTTTTACTCGTCCAGGCTGATGGAATCCGAGCAATTAAAGCCCTTTTTAGAGATGATTAGGGTCTTCTAATTGCTGGGATATGAGTCTCTTCTTGAGTTCAGTCCAAAATCTTCACTGTTTGAATTAGTGTCTTGAAGTCTTTGATGGACGAATATATTAGGACTTAAGAATGTCTGGTTTGGGTAGGCATTCATGACCACAGTTCACACTGACAGCATGACAGCGATAATCTTGTATATTACACTGTATGAAAAATGTCGCGGCTCTGAGAACAATGATGACTAAAGTTTGTTACTTCTCTTTTGCAGGGAAAAGTGAAGTCAGTTGGCTCGCTGTTTTTGTTATGGCTGGTATCGATCTCATATTTCTTATTTTTGTCGGGGAAGGGGAATGATAGACGGGTGAAAAGAGGACCTCTACGAATGATAAAATCTTATAGAGATTCTCATTATTTCAACATATGAGAATGCCAATAAATGATACTCGTAGTTTTGAGGCTTTAAATTTGATAATGTATTCTGTGATTATTACTTTTTCCTTTGCGTTGAAAAATGATATTGCAGTACTTTTTCTTCTGCAGAACAAGAATACAAATTAAATTAGATAGTGTTTGGGAACCATCATTTCATTTGAAAATCTTGATTTGGAATATAGAAAGTGAAATGACAAAATTGTAAATGACATAGGGTGGGGGTAAGAATTGAAAATACCAAGTTTATGCATGTATAGGATAGGGAGTTGGATTTTGTTCAAATCCAAATCCAAATTCTTTAATTTTTCCAAACATGTAATTTGAATCAAATCTATGAAATCCTTGTATCCAAACACATCATTATTGTATTTAGAATGACTTGATTATTTAAAGTCAATACAAGGAAGAGTCTGGTTTTTTATGAAATTCATACTGAGGGAAAGCTAATTAATGAATTGGTTTCCCAAAAGCCATAATATGCACGTCAATGAAACAAAGTTTAGAATTACGGCACCCAGCACATCACAACCATTTAATATTCCAAAAGGTGTTCAAAACATTGATGGAAAGCGCTATGCGGTTGACATTGATCTGCATTTGATGTACTTTATCAAAAAGTGGGAACCTGCTGGTGCTAAAAAAGCATTTGTTAGCGTATGATTATTTGAACCTGAAATTTTACATTCTGCAACCTGGACTAGGTGCTTGAATCTTACAATGGAGAGATTTGTACATGAAGCTTCCTCGAGCATGGGCTCTATAATCCCACAGAACTCTCGAACTTGTCAATTTCATGCAGGAAGATCCATGTCAACTGCATTTATTCAGTATAAAAGACCAGAGAATTATGGTATGGCAGAGCTGTCTATAACTGTACAGTGATAAGCAAACAGGAAGTCCCTCCAGGATGGAATGCATGCAGCAAAGAAGAGGCAGTACTTACCATAGCATGGGGTGCAATTCGAATACAATACACGGGGAAGCCAGTGTAGAACTTGAATGGCCCTCCAGATTTCAATGTCTTCATGGCACAATCTAAAGAGCCTGAGTAAGGGTACTTCCCCTCTGCATCTGGCTGCATCTTCTGAATTTGTGTTTTGACATAGTCAAAGGGCAAACTGCAGGCAGAAGCAAAGAATCCAGACACAGCGCTGGCTCCTGAATCAAAACGCCGAGTTGATCAACTTGTGGGAGCATACGATTATAAAGGAAGTAGTCACCCAGCTCAAAAGTTACCTAAGACAGTGGCAGCTTCTCCAAGGCCAAGAGAATCACGGAAGAATTCAACAGATTGGTCATAAGAGGCAAGCATACCCATGTTAAGAGACATAGCTCTGACAGCAGTAGGGGCAGCTCCTTTCCAAAGGGCTAAAACACCTTCATCTGCCACAATGCGGTATAGTGCATGAAATACATTTTTGTAGTGTCGGCGTTGCGCCTCAGCTAAGGTAGCATCAGCTTGCATGCGAATTAGAGCTAAGTCAGCTGGACTCCCGACACTAGCTCCTATGGCTCCAGCGGTCAACCCACAGAGAGCCTTTTGATACAGAGGGAGAGGCTTCCCATCATTGGCAGCAATTGCTTTATTGGTCAGAATCCTTTGGCAGTATATAAAAGGGTATCAGATGATTGAGGTTGTTTCATCGAACTAAATCTTATACTACTGAGAGTAGATTAAGAAGGGACTAACTTGAAAGATCCAAGACGGGCAGTGGTATAGGTAGCTTGCCTGAGCAAACCTGCGGAAAGACCCTGTGGATAACAAGCAAAGTATTATGTGTGTAGCAGCACCACCGCGGAAGCATAGATGGAGTGAGCAGCTGGATGCACTCATATAGTCATATGACATCTTATTACCATTCATTGGGTTGAGTAAAGAGAGGAGGAAACAATGTGGATCCTCTGTCTCATTTCTGTCCAATTTTATATTCTACTCATCTCAAATTTTGACACATAATCAACTCAAACCCAAAATTAGGAATTATTTCATCACTTAACATATGAGGTGTCGAAAGAAGAAGTGAGAAATAAGATGGGACACAAATGTGAGACATATGATCTCTACTCGGGAAGAAAGGGGAGGGAGAAAGGTAAAAGCTGACCTTGTAGAAGGCAGAAATACCGTGGTGGCGGAGCATGTTGGTGACGACCTGTGGAGCAGAGCCTTGTCCCAATTGAATTCGGACCTTGACCATATCGATGGGCTGAACGACACAAGTAGCCAGCATTCCGGATGCGCCTCCATTCACAAAGGGCTTAACCTTACCCCACACTGCTTTACCCTTCTCCTCCCCCATCTTTCCTTTCTTGATTCTGTCAGGGATTAATTTATTAGCTGGCTTTTTATTTGGGTGATGCTCCTCAATCTGCTTTGCCACATGGCAAGCCTTAAGTGTCTAGCCTGAGCTAGCTTTGGAGTGATCTATGCCTCTCTCACCCAAGCAAAAGACGTGGGCCTTAACACACAGAATATCACATTCTTTGGATGACCCATTTCTCAATATCGCCATCTGGGAACGTGTGATCAACCTCGCGTATCCTTGTTCTCAGAATATGCAATAGATGTCACATTGCACATCCTTGTCCCACATTCGAAGTTTATGTGAACGCTAATATTAGTCATGTAATCGTCTATTATCACTTGTCAATTTCTAGTGGTTCTAAGGAATTACATGCTCTCCATCACTCATTACCTACGGGTCTTTTAAATTGTTCCCAAGTTGGTATGAAGGGACGACTTTGCCCTTACCTTCTCCTTTCCTCTCTCAGCTTTGCCAAAGTTTTACTCCATAAAGTGTAGCATAAAATGATAAAACAACCCTAATTTGCTTTCGCGTTATCTGAAATGCTCATAGAGCATCCACAATGGTGACACACACAACTCCTCATCCCACCTTCTTTCATCATACTTTTCATTTTTACAATTTTCACAAAAAAACACTCCCACAACAATGATGCACCATATTTCTTCTAATGCCACTTTATGCGGCCCCCACTTTTTAGTCTCATTTTTTCTTTTTCATGAAAATTAATCTCAAATAATATCAATATTGATGTCAATTTGTAGAGAAAAATAAAATATGAATTTTGGTGTAATTTTTGAAGATTAATTTTTAGGATTAAGTACTTAAAAAGGTTTTGGAAGACAAATAATACATGTAGAGTCTATCCCCTACAAAAATAACAACCAATCACACTCTTTCCCTATTGCTATGGTGCATTGCTCAGTAACTCGCTGAAGTGAGTTTTGCTTCAATGTATCATTCATTGAGGTCCATTCTTCATTGTTGTAGGATTTGTGATGAGCAAAACCTCACAAAGTGAGTGTTATGAGGTGCAAAAACTCACCAATGTGGTGCTGTCCAGAATTTTCTTTCTTTGGCCCGACTCACGTGCAAACTAAGTCTAGCAACGTAGTCCCTCTTAACTCTTTTGAAATTCCATATTTATTTTTATAGAATCATTTCGAAATGTGGGTGGATTGTGTGTTCCACCAATAAACTAGTGTTATACTTGCAAACAAGCTTAATATACATGGAGCAACTGGGTTTTACGAGGGATTAATAATAAGTTTGTGCACAATGATGCAAGCTGGAACCATGTCACCATGTCAATCACATATTCTCCCTCTTAATTCTTTGAATTGCCCAATTTTTCACTTGTGGCCTATTTAAAAGTTGTCCCATTTCGACTTCGAGTTAATATTCTGATTGTAAGACTCAACCCCTCTCCCACCAACCCACCTTTTCTTAATAATTGTGCGAAACAAGCAGAATAATTTTAAAGAATTAAAGTATGTAACATGCAGGATAGAAAGAGCATCTGAGCATGGGTTTCATTGGAGGTGGGAGGCTGGGAGCAGTAGTGTAGTAGGATAATTGAAAACAATGCCTGATTAGTCATCTCAGGCTGATAAGAGTGGCGCTGTTATGTCCCATTTTCATGAGTTCATGTACACTCGGGCATCGCTACTTCGTTTGTCATCTCTGGCTGTGGGCTATGGGCTATGGCATTGCTAGACTGATGTGCGTACAGATGATGAGTAATCGAGAACATCCAGTAGCAATAGAATAGAGCACCCATATTGGCCTATATGCATTATCATCAAAACATCTGATCTTTGTCACAGACAAAAAGTTGCCAAGCTGGTATATTACTTCATCATCAGCCCACATTGCGAATTTGTGGTTATTTTGGTATCAGAAAGAGTTTGGCGTGGTTCACAGTTGACACCACTCTTGTTTTGGGGGTAGAAAAGGTTTCTGATTCTGAAGGATGGAGAAGAATCAGAGTGAATGCGCAAGGGTTAGAATCACGGACATGGTAAGCAGCTTTATGATTAGCAAAAGCTGCTTGTAAGGGAGTGAATGTCAAAGGTACCTCATCTAGCAGGCTGCACCCATTTCCAGGCTGAGAAAAATAATGGAGTGTGAGAAAAGTTTCATCCTATTTACCTTATGTATACTTGAGCTGTATATCAACAAATTTCTCGCTCACTAAACCAACAGGGTGCAATTTTTTTGGTATGTCAGTCTTCAAACCACTTAATAATCCTCATGGATTTCCAAACAGGAAAACAGGGAGCATCAAGCATTGAACGGAACCCATCCAACAAGTGCTCATCACATTCTAAAATAAAGAGAGTGACGGATAACAATGTCAACACCACAAAAGCACAATGTTGCGCTGATATAACTTGGGAAACTTACTACAAGAAGAAATATGCATAGATAGCAACAACCAACTATATGCATCCACCATTAAAGAACAAAGACAGATACAAGGTGAATTCTGTAGCAAAGACATGGAGTGAATGGAGAAGCAAGTGCTAGAGCCAAGGGCATGGTAAGCAGCTTCATGATTAGCAAAAGCCGAAAGCGGCTTTTTGGGGGTGTATGCCAAAGGTGCCTAAACAGGCAGGTGTAGTAATGACAAACGAATGAGAAAAGTTTCATCCTACTTGGTATGTGTATACTTGAGCTGCATATCAACAAATATCTCGCAGACAGTAAACCAGCAGGATGATTTTACAGATCATCAAGCATGTTAAGGAACCCATTTGGCAAGTGCTCATCAGCTTCTAATATAAAGAGAACGGCTGATAAATATGGCAACACCATAAAACCATAATGTCACAAAGATGTAGCCAATATAATAACTCTGGAAACTTGCAACAACAAAAAAAGAATTGCGTTCCATATATAGCAACAACCACGATATGCATCCACCGTTGAAGAACAGGAATAAATACAAATGTGAATCCTGTAGTAAGCGAACCAGCATAAACATATCCAAGCCAAGCAACACACGAACTACCAAAACCAGTACGCAAATGGAAGGCAAGAAACACAAAAACCATGTGGTGTAAAATCAAAACAAATGGAGTATCCAAAATCAGTGAAAGTGTGTTGAACCTAATTAGCAGGTATTGATTCCATCCTTGCAGTCGCTGGTCAAGTTATAAAAAGTCTCCACCCGTGTCTTACCCCTGATGAAAACCTCAGTGTCTACCTCAACCCTCATGTAACCGTCAAAATTGACTGGACGACCGCCATTCAAAGCCGTAGTCTGGTTGTACCAATCGCTGGTGTTTCCCCAGAGCTCCTTATAGTCATCAAGCAAATGCAGATGATAATGGGACCTTAGCTTATCAAAGTAATTGTAGAAAGGCTCGTTGGTGGCAACATATAGGTTCCTCCAAGGCTGAATCACACCCTGGAGCTTGGCAACAAGAGCATCGGGAGAAGTATCGGCATCCAGATGAGGCCAGAGTTGGGTATTGAGAGCCTTTTCACCACGAACCACGTGGACAGTGTCGAAATCCCAGTCCATCCTGCCACTAATTTCAGAAACGATGTTCATGAGCCTCTTAGATTTCCAGAGGGAGTGCCAGGGTCGGTGAATGTAAGTGGCAGCACGGCCTTCGCAGACCCTGTACCAATAGTTGTCGGGTTCGGGGGCATCAAAGAGCCTCCAGAGAATGGTGGTGGAGGAATCCTTTTTGAGCTGCATGGGGGTGGTTTTATAGCTAGAAACCTTGCGAGTGGGGATCTTCCTCTTGTGGGTCCTCTCCCAGCGACGGCGGTCCTTAAGGAACTCGCGCTCCTCAACGATGGAGGCCTGCTCCTTGAGATGCTCGAAGTCGAAATAGAACCTGAAGTCCTTGCCCTCCTGATCGAGGCCGCTAGGATTGTAGCGGGAGGAGAGGCAGAGGCTGAGATCCATGACAAGGGTCCTGTTCAAGAAGTGAGCTTCGCCAAGGGCGCAAAGGAAGCTCCACATATACTGGTTCATGCCTTTGCAGTAGTCGCCGCCACGGGAGTAATAGAGGTACTTGCCACGGGAGAAGGAGGCATCAGAGGAGATGATGGGGATGGTGTCGTTGATGTCAGGGTCTATAGTGCTAGGGCGGCGGGGGGTGCGAGGGGGGCGCCTGGCATTGAGGCCGGAGTGCCAGCCACTGGCGCCAACAACCTTGAAAGAGCAGTCGTCGGCAAGGGCGATGCGGAACCTGCGGAAGTCGCGGAACTTACGCCAAGAGCGGTCCTTGCGGTTGCGGAACTTCCAGGCAACATCGCACTGATTGGGCTTGGAGCCGCTGACGGGAGGGGAGTAGTTGAGGAAGACGATGTTCTTAAAGACACGGAGATTGAAGCGCTGGATGGCAAACAGAACGCGAGGGTCGGAGCAGTTGATGAGGGGGAGATCTTGTTGCTGCTCAAGGGAGCACAGAGTGGAATTCAAAAGAGAGGAGTTGTTGTTGTTGTTGGTCTTCTCGGAGTCGATGATGGAGGCCTCGGTGATGGGGAGGGAGACGGGGCCGGGGGCTGAGGCTGGAGAGAGGACGAAATCCTCGCCGGTGCGCAGGAGGGAGGAGTCGTCCTGGAAGGTGGCGTTGCGTGTTGAAGTCAGCATCTTCGTAAGTGCGGGTCCCGAATGCAGCCATGGATCTGGTGGCTGGTAGCTCACTGCTATCACCGTTATTATCAGCACCCCCAACACAAATGCCGAGAAGCACGCGTTGCTTATCTGCTTTATTATGTCTTCCCCAACCGCCTCTGCTTTCATTTCTATCTCCTACTACTACTTATTGGGATGCCGATCTACTCTACTCTTTGGATTTGGGTACAACACTCTAGACACTAGACACTAGACACTCGTAGTAATCTCCACTCTCCCTCTCGGCTCTCAGTCTATCTCCTTCCCTCTCTTATTCTACACTCTCCACTCTTCCCGCTCACTACTCCTTCCTTTTTCTTTTCTTTCCTTCACTTTCACTACCCACTACCGACTTCTGATTCTTACGCTCCAACCAACCTCCTTTTCTATTAGTCAGTCTCGCGTTATCGTTTGGGTCTAATTATGTCAACTCCCATCAAGATTTTTGTAGACTCCTTGCTAGTTTGGGCCATCCTCAGGTCACAACTTGAGTTTAGCTCGTTTCGATCAGGGATATTCCGCGTTTACTTTAGGATCGATAACATCATGTTACAACACTTTATAATTGTATATGTTTTAGTTTTAAAATGAAAACAATCCAAATGATTGTCGATTTGATCCTACTTGTATCATTTTTAAGCTTATTTGTTATCGGCTTATCTACTTATCTATCTCAATATCGGCCCCACATCAGTTTAGATTAGGACAAATAAGATTGTTGTCGGTTTCGCGTTTAGGTGGGGTGCAAGCATGGAATTTTGAGTGAGTGAGGAATTGAGATTCGAGAAAAAGGTTGGGCGGTGGTTGAATCCATAATAGCAACAAGACTAGGTATATATGTAGCTTCCAAGAAGCTTAGCATCAA
>JAUEKU010175216.1:328-10784 GCA_032274805.1 Gypsophila paniculata | reverse complement strand
TTTTGGGGAAAAATTAGGGTTTTTTTTTTTAAAGAGGTTGTTCTTTGTTGATTGAGTTTTTAGGTTTGCAAAAGGGGGGTGACCGTTAAATTTGTATTCCCCAACCTAAAATTTTTGAAAGTTTATTAAAACAAATAAATAAAAAGAAAAAAAATAGAAAATAAAATAAAATATTTTTTCGTCCATTTTTAGTCGGATTAATATTATGACTTTATGAGTTGGTCTTATTACAAACGAGATTTCATTAGTAAGTTGAACGATTGATTTTTTAATATCATATTTAAGCTGAATGTGACGATTATTACTATAATGTGACCATTTTTTGTGTCTTTTGAAAATGGTTATAAGTAATGTAAACGTGGTTAAATTTTGTGCATCAAGAATTTTGTCTTTCACTTGTTAATGAAATATTTTTTTTTTTTAAACTTGGTGTAATATTAAGTAATGCAAAATGAAAGAGTGTGAATGCTTTTGAGTTGACGATAACGTATATGATACAGACATACAGTACTACAACAAAGAAATTATGCCGAAGTGTTGGTCGTACGAATTCTATGACTAGTTATGTTAATTATAATCTTATGTTTACTTCTAATTTTTAATGTAAATATGGCCGAAAGAGTCATATGATTTATAGGTAAAAACTCTACTTTACATCTATAAAAAAGAAAATAAAAAATAAATATGTACGGAGTATAAAATAAGAATTCTATTTTAGTGAGCCCTTTGGTAACAATTAGTACATTATATACTATTAGAGGTAATATCACTTTTTTTTTAACGTTTTCTAGAGTTTATTTGTAAAATTTTTGATTTTTTCTTATAAAATTTGTGAGTTGCAATGTTTATTTAAAAAATACTCTCTCCTTCCCAGTCAATACGTTACTATTACTTTTTACACAAACATTAAGGAAATGCAAGTGGTTGTCTAATACAACAATAAAATATGATTATTCAATCCACTTGCAAATCACTTTTTACATACAAAAACTTACCAAAAATGAAAATAGTAACGTATTCACTGATACACCCCAAAATGGAAATAGTAACGTATTCACCGGGACGGAGGGAGTATTAGCTAATTAATCAAACACATGGAAAGTTTATAACTACCATTTTTTTTACTCGGTTCGCTTATTTATAATTTTAAGGTTGGTAAAATTAAGAGGACGATTAAAACCCTCGCTTCCAAGTTTATATAGCATTGATACAATCCAATGTTCTCGAAATTAGCCCCGACCAACTCCTACCAATTAATCTGAACCATCACGCCATTGCATTAATACAATTTAAATTTCCAATGGAGCCAATTATGCACTCCGTATGTATAATCGAAATGGCTAATTGATTGAAATGGAAGAGTATTGCTTTTCAGGCTTATGTTGTATGAATATAATCAATCGAATCAAAATGATTGTGTTGCTCCCTCTTACGGAACAAATTCTTTACATTTGGTTTTCCAATGCGAGGACTAAACTCCCATGTGCGATCACACATGGATTGTGGAGAAATACTCGTATTTGATTATTTCATAAGACAAGGAGTTACTTCTCCCATCACCAATTGGTTTTGGAATAGAACTCTCTTGGACTTGTAAATGTACGCTCACTTTCCTCCACTTGTATGCGGCCCAAGTCCCGATTTTACAAAAATAAATGTAAAGAATATATTGAGACAAAGAGTGCAAAAAGCTATGGAATACTGCGTAATACAATATCGTTTGCACGTTGGCTTATAGGATTTGAAAACAAACATCAAAATATTGCAAATCTGACCCCAAAAACCCGCTTTAGGATTATGATAATAAAAGGGAAAGAATGAAGAGCATAATGAAGAATTGACTTGTAAACCTCCCTTGGTGGAAGGGTTATTGGTCTAAGCATATTATTATCTCCAACAAAACAAACCAAAGTCTACTCACAAGTCACCCTCCCACTCCTTCTTACACCCTTGCCCTCTCCCTTTCAACTCTTTTTATTGCCATCGTATTGACATTTGACGTATTCTTAGAATTGTCTCATTTCTATTTTACCATTTTTTAATGTCGGTAATAACAATCGATATTATAATGGTGAGACCCACCAGCCACTCACAGTTACGTGCATTCCTTAATATCCTTAATACTTGTGCCAAAAACAAATGGAGCATTTCCGAAGAATAGGTGGGGCTTATATAACTTCCCTATGTTAACTTTAGATATAGCCACCTTTATTATATATAAGAGAATCAACTATGAAACTTCCTCAAATGTCAATGGAAAGTCCTAGGAAAGTTTCACCCACTTATGTCACCATTACATGACATTATATGAATGCTTTCTTTTGCTGCTTGTGTATGTATATCAATGGCATTCAACCCCGAGACTACTACATTCTTCGTTCCTTTCGGACTACAACAGTTCGGATTGAGCAATATGAACAGTCCAACAACCAACATCAGCCCGATGATGACTACTACAACAAACACTTCTGTTGGGTCCTCAGGAAGTGATCAGTTTGTTGAGTGTTCAGAGTTTGAGGGTTCAGAGTTCTTTTCTTTCGAGCAGTGGGCGAATGAGCAAGATTCCAGCGGGTTGGAGCAGAATGTGCAGGATTACGGATTTGCAGGAAACGAGTTGTATGATGTTGGAGGAACTAGTCAGCTTCGAAACGAGGGTGAACATACAAGTAAGCATTTTATGAAGTCCTGTTATCTGATTATGTTAGTAAATATGTTGCTCCTACATTATTCAATTGCACAGACTAATAGACTCGGGTTTTATTGTTTGTAGGAGGGATTATGAATTGCAGAGAAAGGAAGGAACGGGTGGCTTTCAGAATGATATCAGAGACTGATGTCGTAGACGATGGCTATAAATGGAGGAAATATGGCAAGAAGATGGTCAAGAATAGCCCGAATCCAAGGTTTGTAAAAATGCTAAAAACCTCAGCAATCGTACCTTAATATCATAAATGATCAAAAACACATCATGAAAGATGAAAAATATGATAAGTACTGCATCGACCATTACTTCACGATGTAAAGTGCAGACAATTTAGCAAGTCGATGCATCATTCTGATATCTTCAACTGAATACCAGATATTGAAACTTATTTTAACTTTTCTTCTTATTTTATGCTTGGCAGGAATTACTACAAGTGTTCCGCAGATGGTTGTCCAGTGAAGAAGAGGGTCGAACGAGACAGGGATGACAAGCGATATGTAATAACAACATATGAAGGCAATCATAATCATCCAAGCACACACTGATCAAGTTCTCAAAGATTGCACTAAAGTTCTAAGAAATCACGTACCTGCGTACTAGTAGTGCTCAACTGCAGTGACCTTCAGTCTGCTCCTTCACGCAGTCACGGACAAGTACAGACAAGCAGGCACCAGCAGAAGTTTTTTTTATCACATTCTGTGTTCTACTTTTGCCAGGTGACCTGAGATCTGTAAATCGACGGTCCATAGAGTTGTGATTCAAACAATAAACAGTAGTTACCATAGCTATGCCTATGTTAGAAAATATACAATAGGACTGTAGTAATACTAGTACCACTTTGTTTCTGAGCACAGTAGTATACAAAATAGATGATGACGACCAGAAATTTGATATGTTAATCTAGTTCTCATTTGGCTGATGTATCAATTATTACACGTATAATTTTTCAACAGCATATGAAATAGCTCATGAACAAGAAAATTTCAATGAACATGTGCTACGTACCATTGAGGTAGTTTTAAAGGGTGGGACGCACACTGAGACAAAGAGAAGCTAGAGTAGGAGGAGGAAGGTGAGCGCCTCGTGCACGCAATGACACAAGGCACACGGTATCGCAAACGAGGTTTTATTTTTCCAAAATAAATTATTGCGCAACAATACCTTTTGGACTTTAAAGAGGGCAAACAAGTGCGATAAGGATAACGTGGCAGAAGGAATGGCTGAAATCCAAATTTCCTTCACAGTAGCCATCCCTTATTCCGCCTTATATACAAGGTGAACCTAAGGCGTATCGAGCCAATTTGGATAGCCTCACCTGATGCGTGAATTTAAGTTCATCGAGGACGTATTTTTTAAAACCAAGCACCAGTACTCGTCCTCGACTCCGTACAATGTATAGTGAACCAAGTATGCACATTAAGTAGGGTATTAGTTTCCTAAAATGCTTACAAACCGATAGAGTAATAATGTCGATGACTACTGATTAGAGCCAACGTTGCACAAGAAACTTAATCGAGACTGTCAAAGCAACCAGTTCCGCAACATTGTTATAATGGCAATGAAACAATATTTGCCTGCCTCCTACTACAGTTTTTCAATGAATACGAATTCAAACCTCGAAATGACATCATCAGGCTGATGAAGCAGCAGCATATTTTGCATCATCACCACAGTGTAAACATAATTCAACCTACAGAAAATTCAACAAAACAATCATAGAATTAGAAACAGACAATTTTGTTGTTGACATATAGGAGTGCAGACATATATGGGTCTCCTCTGGCTGCTACGAAACCTACACTGAGTCATTGTCCTGAAGCAGGCCTACACAACAAATGATTATATGCACAGAGAAGTATAAATACAGATGACTACGAAGGCTGACGAAACCTCAACCTCGTTCATATCAGGACCATTAAACTATTCATAAGGGTATGTTGTGTCAGGGTTCGAGTGTGCAGGTCCTAAGTGGATAACTTTGTCAGCTCAACTTCTTGTATGGGGCGAGAGATGATGCAGAGAAAAGTCTAAGCACTCAATTTTTTGGGATCTTAGTAGATAACCTTGAAGTGACTTTGACTTCAAAAATGTAATCACCAATTCTTGGTCGATCCATGAGCAATCAAGGTATATAACTGAGGCAACGGTAGCCATCATGGCAACTGTCGCAAATCAATGTAGTGTTTTTATGGTGCGGTGGACAAACAATGACCCCTCGTTTTATTATTTGTATCAGTCTCATATTTGTTGTGTGAAATCCATGGATTACATATAACCTAGGATCGGCAATATCAATATAATAGTAAACAGGTCAGGGAAATCAGTCGAATGTCGACACTAAAAGGGCACATATTGGAGCGCTATTAAAAAGGCCTTTTGCATACCCGACAGTTTGACACTATCAAGCAGCTAAAATTTTTAGCTAGCCAGTTCAGTATCAAAGGGGACACAGAAAAATGACAATCCGCCTCCACATGCACTTGCACATATCAGTACCGCTAAGGCTTTCTTGGTGATAGTACTCTTGAGAAAGGGCAACAGAAAATAACTCAAATCAGGCAATGAACTTTGCACGACATCAATATCCAAGTGCTGAACTTGATGTCCATTATACAATTATCATTATACAGTATAAAGTGAGAATCAAAATCCTCGATGCATTCACCGAACCAAAACTTGATGCGCGCAGATTCAGCTTTGCACAATTAAGTGCAAAAAACGTTCATCAATCCAAAGGCTATTAAACAAAACTTTGCTTGATTTGCATCTGCTGATCAAAAGGCTTACACAATTTCCCAGAAACAGATGTACAGGTAGAACCGCAGCCTAGGCTAACATGGATTGTTATATAATTTCACGTTCACTGGCGGACTGGCTAGCTAATCATATTGTCGTCCCAAAGTGCCCTTGGCTTGTATTGCTAAACAACAGGAAGATTATACTGGACATTTCCCAAGAGCACGAGTCACTGACACTAACGGAAGTAGCCTCCGAAGCAACATGGATGTCCACAGTGACAAGTTTGGTTAAGCCCTCAAACTAAGTGAATGGTGTTCAAGTTTTCTCGTAAGCGATACACACCATTCAGGAAACAAGAAGTGGCAGCAAAGCTGCCAATTTGTAATTCATAACACCAGTAGTCTCTGTTAAAGCAGAAAGACATCCTCCAGTACACACCTCAACCCACACTAAAGGGATGAACTTATGAACTTGTTGAATCAAGCCGTAAGCAGGGTGAGAATAACTACAACAGAACCCAAGGATAATCCGCAAGAATTTGCAGCTATTAGCTCCTAACTAAACCCGACAGGTTTTGATCACAATTGAGTCAGCAACATAATCACATCTAAGACTGGGAAAGTCGGTTCCTAATCCAAAACGCCAGTCAGGCAATGATTCCCACACCATGGTTAGTTCTCAACCTATGTTATGAATGACCTACACTATGATCATGTCGATGTAATGGCTTGAGAGATCCATTTGGTAACCAACAAAACTTGTTCCAATTATCTCCTTTCAGATGTAGTCATTTCTATGCTGAACAAAGTTAGTTTTTAGTTTGGCTCGATAGCAATACAAGAGGGAATCAGTAGCTACGAGTATAATAGACTGTAAACAATCTTCAAATCACTGTACATGTAGCTGAAAGGTACTTGTTCTTTTAGTGCATCAAAGCTTCACTAACTAATATAATAACAAGAAACTTGAAAGAAAACAATTCTTCTCAAAAAAATTCTCTATAAATATCATTTGGGTTCATCACATATTTTCCTATGAACAATTGTTGAACACTATCATAGCTGTTTGACAACTAACTAAGCTTCAACAATTAATACAAAAAGGACCACACGTTACTAGCCACTACTCCTATTTCACTCCGATTTTTCATATTAAGTCTGCATACCAGTGTCCGACACTTGACATTGGTACGACGGTTAGACACCTACGCCAGAACACGAAATTCTTGCAAAAAATAGTCAAATCCTAACACTTGGATACGCACTTGAATCGGATACCTCTAAGACAGTCTAAGAAACATAGGGCACCACCCATCAAAGGATATTCTGTATCGACTCAATCAGCAGAACTAGGGACTGCACAGGCTTCAGTTTCCAGAAATCGACTTAAATGCTTATCTTCCAAGTGTTTCTGTCAAAGAACAACACGAATTCAACCACATTGACAGATGACAATACACTAATAATCGTCTTAATCATCCCAAAAAATGCATCCACATAATGAAAGAATAAAATGAAATAGAAGATTCATACAGAAAGACAATCCCTATATTTTTCCCACTCAGCAACACATTCTTCCTTTTGCCAATGACCCTTGACATATTTCTCAGAATACCACCTAAAAACAGCACAAACCCGTGTCATAAACCCACAAATACATCTAATAAAACATTTAAAAAATTCTTATAATACCACATTTTTAAAGGTGCGAGGCATACCGAGGCAATGAGCCAACAAGACGCAATGCAAAAGTGCATGCCTTATGTACACATGAGACACTAATTTTTAAAAAAATTTCAAATAAAATTTGAGGCAACAAGCCAACAATACTCATTTTCGAGATTTTAAATTTGGGAAACAATAAAAAAGAGTAAAAGTAGGCATGATGGTTGGAAATAATGCAGGGCAGAAAACAAAGAGCAAGAAAACAGAAAGTTATGAAGTAACATATGTTCATTGTGGCATGGTAAAAACCACTGCCTTAGAAGCGAATTCTCGACACACTGCAGTCGAAACAACAGGATATCACCTCCCAAGTTATACACAATTCTCTGAAATATGAGTAAAATGTGACCACTTTTTGGAAGAAAGGGTCACATTTTAATGATCTTAGAAGAAAGGGTCACATTTTAATGATCACGATAAGCAATAAATAGTCACATTTTACTCGATAATGGTCATCCTAAGCATTAAGTAATCACATTTAATTCAGTGTAAACTCGTCCCATAGACAGTCAGACCGTCTGACACCAAACCTACTAGTAATAGGGAGAACGATTTTCTGGTAATAACAGTGAAAAGGTCAATGCAGTTTTGGTCTTCCAACAGTGATTATGCAGTGAATAAGAACAGCAAAAAAAAACAAGACAATAAATGTTCTCGTAAACGAGTAGACCCCAAAGAGTAATTCTCGTGTGCGACCATCGTACGCTCTGCTGGTCAGTAAAAATGACTACTTTAATGCTTAGAGTGACCACTTTAACGATTATTACGACCAATTTAAAACTTTTAAAAGTGATCACGATAAGCGCTATATCATTAACGCGGTCATTTACAAACAGATCATCGTATGTATATGACTGTCTCATTCGAGCATTTGTGGACCCCAAAAAATGTCACAAAAACAACACAAACCCATGGCATATAACACAGAAATCACAAATTCTCAACGGTCTTCATTCATATAAAAACATTTAAAAAAAAACCCACAAATTTCTCAAAAATACCACCTAAAAACAGCACAAACCCATGTTATAAAACACAAAATTACACCCAAAAAAACAATCTTTTTCATCAATTCATAATGAAACATTGCATTAAAATAAACATCATGAATTTACAACTAAATTAATGTTGAATAAAAGAGAGTAAATTGGGGGAAATTAAACCTATTGAAGCAGTTATGATATGCAGTTTTAAGATCAGAACAATGAGAAGTTGAATTGGATGATGGTGATGATGAATTAGGGTTTTTTTTGTCTCTGAAAATCCCCATTTTTATTTTTTATTTTAGGGTTTTGTATGATTGAATTTAATTTGTGATTGTTTCGATTAATTGATTGATTGATTCACAAGTCAAAAGTTTGAAGTTTGCAGAAGCTTTGGATGGGTTCGTGACCACATGGGTTACGGTGAAAACGGGTACTCTCGATGGTCAATTGTGTCGGTCGGTTCGGCTTCGCGATGACCTGATTTAGGTACTTAATTTTTATTGATTAGGTTCAGAGCTGGCTATGGGTCGAGTTGGGTCGGGGCAGGCTAACTCGTTGGCGGTTTGGGCCGGATCGGCTAAATCTCGACCCCTATCCGGCCTATTAGTTATAAAATAATAAAAAAAAAAATAAAAAATACGGGTTTGGCGGGCCGGTCATAAAATCTCGACCTAGACATGGCCCTTGTTTAAGACGGGCTGGGCCGGGCCTCACAAATTGAGGCTCGATTGACGGACTAAGTTGGCTCGGATTGGGTCGATCCGTTGAGTTGGCCAGCTCTAGTTATGTTTGGCCTTTAAAAGTAAGGGTCGGCCTTTCTTTGGCGACTGTTAGATTCGTGTCAAGATTTTGGCAATCCAACGAGCTTTTTATTATTTACACATAATTTTTTTTTTTTTTTTGTATTCTATAATCAATGGGCATGTGGTCAATCCGAGTTTAATTCAATCCCACCTAGCTAGGTACCTCTCCTTCGCGAAAGATCGGGCCTAAGTTGATCAAACTTGGTCTAGCCCGACCCGATCGTTAACCAACTCTAACTTAAGCCTATATAGGTCAGTTGTGCCGGATGGTTTCACAAGTAAAGAATTTACGTAGACTATCGTGGGATAAAAGTTCGGGTGATTTTTGTTGAATTTTAAGGTGGACTTGAACAATTACTCCGTATATAACATAAAGTCAACTTTGACTACTATGTAAAAATTTTCTCTAGAACAATACTCAGGTCAAAGTAAGATTATTTGCTAGTCTTAGACAAATCAATTTCCACTAGAATTTAGATTGTTCATATTCAGTTACACACAAATTAGTAAATAAAATCATTGTATATGAAACAGATTGATTGTGACTAAAATATTTATTATTTAATATTTAAACAGTGCGGATCTCATGTCTCATCCTATACTTCGTATCTCATATAATCTCAACTCATATCTAAATGGTACGGAGAATTCCCTTCATTCAAGTTCAAACACTACATATCACTTTTTGACACTATTCATTCAAATAAATAACTTTCGATATTCCCTGAAATGTATGCAAGAAAATATAGTCATGGGAGATTTTGTTTCATTTGTCTTTAGGAGTACAATAAATATATCACGCTTTTATATTTTCTAGTTATGTGAAACTACGTATATTGTCATTGCAACATATGCGTGAGCAAACGTAATAAAATAAATGTAATGTTTTGACTTGAATAGAGGGAGTATTCATTTTTCGGCATATGTGTCCAAGCATGATAAGTTTAAATTTGCAAAATCTCCTATTACGAGAAGTTTAACATATATCAACTATGGTAAATACTACTCCGTACTAATGTAAAATATATAACGAAAATTAAGACCAATAGTTTCATCAACCAAAACCTTGAGAATTACGATTAAGATTATTCGATGAAGTAAATTTGCACAAAAATTTGAAATATTTAGGTAATTTTTTCTTTGAAAACATAAAATAAAAAATGTCTAAATTTTGTGAAAATTCGTCATTTACGTTTAAATCGTAAGATCGGCAGTAAAGAAATGCATATATCAAATAAATACTTAAAAATTAAAATTAAAATTAAATAATCTTTCACGATTGAATATGGGGCGTACTCTTCATAAAATAATTTTTACTCGGCATAGAATCAATTTCCCAAAATACCCCTCTCATTTCCCCTCCAACCTTCTAAATATCATAATTTTCGCTCAAATTATTATTCTGTAAAGAGTAAATTTACTCGGCACAGAATTTTTTTATGTCATTTTCGTGAACGAAACTTTTTGGTAGAGCACCAAACCGCTCTCCTCCTCTGGGGG
>JAUEKU010175206.1:0-10785 GCA_032274805.1 Gypsophila paniculata | reverse complement strand
CATACTCCGTATAAATTTGCATTTGGAACTGCTGCGATTGCATCTGACAATTTTTTATCGAACATCCGAGACCTGCTCAATGCCACTATGAAAACCAACCTTTTGTCTATTGGCCCAATGCCCAACCCATAAGTCAGTGACATATTGACATAATTTGCAATTTATTTATTTATGTTCTTTTTCTTTTTTGACGATGGCAAAAACATTTAAATACCGGTATTCTCATCACCAAACATAGAATGTTGCATCAGTACAACCATCTTCTGTGTTTTGCTCATTTTAGTGTTTTGGTCTACGCAATTTTGAGCTGGTCTCATACCATAAAACCATCTTATATGATTGTAATTATTTTGACAATATCACGTATGAATGCTTGCATTTGAAGTTCAATTTTTGCTTTCTTTTTAATATTGTGGAGCTGGTTATGCTGCTTTCAGGGTTTTAAAGATGGTAAAGGCCGACAATATTTGCGTCCAGCCGAGTTTTACAGATGAACTACCATCTCACACTTCTTCTACGACCAAGGGGGACTTTCTCTGACTCGTGAATTACACCTAAATGTTTAGCCATCTTGTGAGAACGCTGTACTGATTGTGACATGCACTTGTGCAGTGGTTTGGTAGCGTTAAGCCAACTTTTGCCTTTTGCTGTAAAGTCTACAGAAATTGTCTCGCCCAGTAACGGCTAACACTTAGTTTCAGGTGGTTGTCTGTGGTACTCTATTAGAGTGGTGAATACGAGTATATCCATTTTGTTTTCATGATAGATATCGTTATTTCACGTTCTCTAGTTTATGGCTCGTTTATGTATATAACGACAGAACGACCCTTTAGGTTGCTCTTTGCGCTACATCATCCTATTTCCAACTGTTCTGTGTTCTGATCCGACTTTTTTATCCGACTTTTTTGTATGATCGATTTTGGTAATCTTAGAATTTCGTAACAATTAGACCATTGAGAAACACTAATGGTGTCTTAAGATTATTTTATATCAAAAAACAACCGTTAATTGCTCATCTTATGGATCATGCCTCACTTAATGTGGGCACCTATGAATTGATGGAGGCACACAATGCTTGACTTTCAAGCAACCATTATCGCGACTTTATACGTTTTATAATATTTTAATAGAATATGTTAATATTTTAATATAAACGATATTAAATAGAGTACTAGTCATACAACTCAATGGTGTTTGGTGTACCATCTCTCTGATTAATCTTGATATTACAACATAATGACAACAAATACCACAGTAAAAGAAGATGTAACAACCAAGTTAGTACAAGAAATAGCTAAGAAAGGAGATGATGTTCCTGAAAAATTCATTCTAAAATGTCCAGAAGTCATAACTCCTGCAGTTGATGCACCTTCTGATGTATGGGATGATACTTTGTTGATTGACTATTCTCTGCTTCGCTCTGGTCGTCAGAATGAACTTGCCAAGTTTCGTTCCTCTCTCGAGGAATGGGGTTGCTTTCAGGTTTGTTGCTCGCTTGTTTTCGGAGGTTTTGTAGGTGGCGCATCTAGAATATCTTGTCGACAGCGTTTTTTTAAGTGTTTTAGATGTGTGATCCTACAGAAGTTTTCATGTTGGTGAAATTTTTTATGCTAGATACAGTCAAATGCACAAAGTTTTCTAAAATGGTTTTATGGACAGTTGAATATGATGATGTTAGTCGATCCCAGTTGATTTTGGGTCTAAGGCTTTGTTGTGATTGTAGTTCTTGGACTCTTAGTTGATGTGTGATCATGAATAGTCATTGGTTCAGTTAAAACAGTTGTTACATAAATGAACTGTGACTTTGTTGGTAATGAACTTTGAAAGGTCAACCTATAACGTTCTCGACGACTCGACTCAATGTTTTTTAGTTTGGAAGAAATTGATTTTAAACTCCAATTAAGGACACAATTTTCTTTGCCTTGGAACTATGACGAAATAAAGTAAATCGACACAATTTGTTAAGCTGGGATTATTAGGAAACAATCCATTTTAGTATAAAAAGAGCTACGACCCTATTGTGACAAGTTTCAAAATCAGGTCGTAAATATCACCCTTGGTGTGTTTACTTGCTTTCGCATCGTAACTCTTTGTACAACGGTTTCATGTATTAAAGCCAAGTAGCCAACACCGGCCCTAAGTCGCTTTAGAGATAAAATTTGTCGATGTCGTTTTTCGTATGGTTGTTTTACTTCATTGTGTCAACAGTTTCTTATGAATAATCTGATGGTGGTGGCATCACTTGCTAACTAATCAGGTCATAAATCATGGAATGACAAGCCTATACCTGGATGAACTGCTGAATATCTCGAAACAATTTTTCGCACTCCCTTTGGAGGAGAAACTAAAATGCTCGATGGCAGATGATTTCTTCAATGGTTACGGCAATGCAGCCTCAATTGCCGGAGACAGAGTGAACTGGAATGATAGACTCTTTTTAACAGTTTATCCAGAGGATCAACGAAAGCTTCAGCTTTGGCCTGAGAAACCGCTTTCATTCAGGTACGTGCATCCTATACGAACCGACGTTTTTACTTCAAAAGCAGGGTTTTGGAGCCAAACTGTGTAGTGTTCCTTAATTAGTTTTTGACATATTTTAGGTTTTCGATGACAATTTAATCTGTTATATTGACAGTATTATTTTCACCCTAACATTATGGTAATTTTAGTGAGGTTTTACACGACTACTCATTGCGGTTAAAAACGATGCTGGAAGTTTTCCTGAATGCCATGGCGCAGTCTCTAAACATAAAGGACGACAGTTTCTCCTTCCAACATGGTGAAGGAGCATCGATATCAACAAGATTCGGGATCTATCCTCGATGTTCATGCCCTGATCGAGTTTATGGTGTACACCCACATTCGGATAGATCCACTGTCACCATACTGTTACAGGACAATGATGTGTCCGAAGGGCTTGATGTTCAGAAAGATGGCCAGTGGTTCAAGGTTCCTGTTATTCCCGGAGCACTGTTTGTCAACATCGGTGATTTTGCAGAGGTAAGTGTTTTCATCAAAATGCCTAGTTCTCTGTCATTTATGCTCAGCTAAATCAACATGCAAGTACAATGGCCTCGCCTTATTGCCTCAACCCTCATGATCATTCCGAGGAGAGGAGAGTTTGATGTATGTAACGTTACCTATGTGTTGTAAATACCCCATATGGGTTATCTATTTATGATTCATTATATGAATATTGGGGGGAATAATACATCGATTGACCGAAAAATAATTTATAATGCAAAGTGATGATTTCATCATAATCCGAAAGCCAACAAAACTCTCAAAATACAAGAAGTTTTAGTGTCAATCATGCTCGGTGGATTTTGGTAAGACGAGCAAAAACTCGAAGTGAGTCAACCATTTCAAGTAAAAAGTTCACCGCAAAACCTTAAAATCACTGCACGTTTTACTATAGCCTATCATAGGACATTCCATCCCGAAAGCTGCAAATGCAGCATGAAATTATGTTAGATGTAGCACAAGATGGGAGCATTGCCCGCCTACGGCCTACGTGATCGAGTACAGATTAGAATGAGCAAATTATGGCTAAAGTCTAATGATGTTACCTAAATTGATTGATTTTAAAGGTAATGAGCAACGGAATATTCAAGAGTGCGGTGCACAGGGTGGTGACAAATTCGGTGAAAGAAAGGGTCTCAGTGGCGGCATTCTGTGTTTCGGACCCAGACAGTGAAGTGGAACCTATTTCCCAACTGATAAACACTGATCAACCCAAGATGTACAAGAAGGTGAACATGAAAACATACACACAACTCTTATTTGAGACTTACCCTCAAGGTAAAAGAGTGCTCGATGCTCTTCGAATTTAGTCTTTTAAATCCTTGTTAATGTCGACATTGATGCACTTGTGACTGCAAGATGCCGAGTTTGTGTTGACATAAACATTTGCACTTCGGAAGTATTCAGGACAGAAATTTTATGTTATGAACATGTAGCATGCTGTATGAAGTTTGTGGTGGAAATTTCGGCTATTTGGTAACAGGTTCAATCAAAATGAGTTATTATAATAATCGAAAATTTTCGGCATGCTCAGCAAAATTAGTTACCAAATCCTTGTAAAAAGGACAGACGAAACTCCAAAGACAAACAAACTAATCGACTTAATTTGAAAAATAAGTTGGTTTAGCTTCCTCACTATAAGAACTCATTACAAGGACAATGGCAACTCATTTCGACAAATACGGAGTACTACGTATGTCATAACAGTACATGTACTGTACTCCAAACAACGAAGTATATAGCTTAACAATTGGCACTAGAGACAACAGTGAAGTGATTCAATATAAGCTATTTAAATGAAAGAATTACGACATTGATACAAATTGGAGATTCACGGTTTCATGAGGAAAAAACCCGAAAAACCAAATTCAGAAAAGCAAGCAAGATAATACTTAAATAAAAGATCATCACACAAAACTAGCAAGGTTAAATTCCAACTGACAGCAAAGGATTATGAATCACACTGAAAAGTATCATCACCAGCAAGTAGATTCAGTTGGACACCTTGACTAGACCAGCAACCACAACTTACACGCCGACACATAAAGACCCGAATAACCTCCAAGTAGGAGCAGTTACACTTTGATAGGCCCTGATTACAGTCCACCAACCTCGAATTCCCTTCCCCGGTACTTCTCGCTTCGCGGCAATGACCAAATCATAGGAGGCAACGACAGGGTGAGAAACTGAAACGAAAAGGTGATAGTCCTGATAGATAAAAGCACTTCATAGTCTCAAAACGGAAACCATGAGTTCACAGTGGAAACTCAGTACCACCTGGTTATGCCGCAATGATTATCAAGACAATGAGAAGGATTATCCCGAATATCACCAACAGCAGGCAGGTCTGCATTTAAAATACAGTAACCATCAGAAATAAGCAATCTGACGACTGACGACATTCGAATTGTTCATGTTCAGTTTATTTGACAAAATATGGTCCACCATCTTTGAGTCTTCATTTGAAATTTTGGCTGACGTGATTATGAGCAACTGATGAGAGATTAACCCCTCCTAACGACAACATTAAAGACCAAACATTTCACAGCATTTGGGCAGGAAAAAATAATTGCGTCATCACTAGAAAGAAAGCAAGAAAGAACTCACTAGTGAGGAGTTTGATTTTTGGGTCTTTGCCGCCTTCGCAAGTTGAGATCTTCCCTGAGCAGTCGCAGCATGAGCATTTTCAAGATTTGAACCGATATCATCTGCATGACAGAATAATCAAATTAACACTAGAAAAGAATATGGGCTTGGCACAGTATCCCCACGCAATAAGAAAGTGGATTGATACAAAAAACTTACCAATTGTAACTCCTTGGTCATGAACAAGCACCGCAAGGTCTTTGAAGATCTCGTTCACCTCACCAATCTGATTCTGAATTTCTTGTATTCCCTGCTCTCTTTCCTCAATTACAGCTTCATTGAAAGAAATCTCATTGTCCAATAGTAACACCTCTTGCCTTCACATGATAAGCAACAAACGTGAGATCGGATTAACCGAATTGAATAGGTGGAACACTTGAGGTTTCAGAGTATAAAAATTAAATTAGCAAAAACCAGATAAGAGGAAGTCACTTCGTAAAAGATGGAAACAGATCCTCACCTCCGAGCTTCCACAAGAAGAGCACGTTGTTCCGGCGTCTTATCTGTACCCACATCAATCTCGCCAGCTGTGTAGCTATTAAAGGTAAGACGTTAACACCAGTTGAAAAATGCACTAGTTAGAATATGTTGAAAAAAAAAAAAAGCAAATGGAACGAGATAGTACATCCGGACTTGTTGGCAATTTGGCATACTCCCAATTGAATCACATTAACAACTCCGTAAGGTACATACAATATACAATATACTTGCAGAGATTCGTAAAATGTAAGATTCTACATTTCTAAATATATAGCATCAAAGCAATGATAGAAATGAATAGCTTTAAGCCATGTCCAGCAAAACCCTTATAGACAGGCCGAGAAACCATTAATTACCTTGAACAACTAAAGCTTAATTCAGAGAGTAAGCAATAAATGCATTCGAGAACAGTAACATCCGATTTGCATAAGCCAAAAACTATTGATTACCTTGAAGGTAGAACAGCCTGAGGAACAAAAGGAGTATATGCGGTTTCCCTTTCAGCTGCCAGACGTTGAGCCTTTTGAAATTCTTTCAAGACTGCTTGGAAATCTTTTGCAAGCTTGGCATCAGCAATTTTCCTGCTAGCCTGGATTAAAAGAAGATAAAAGTTTAAGATAGCCTGCGAATAGCGATACATAAACACATGACAACTTTCAACCGAAACGACTTGAGTTATAAAAGAACATCGCATGATAAAAACAGATAAGTTACCCCCAAATGAAAAAGAAAATACGTGAGAAATAGATACAATGACGATAGGTAAAGAGCCATGCGATATCGCCATCAATAATCACAAAGACCAAAACGAGGACTTACAGTGACGTTAGTATTGTGATCTGTTTCACTTGCTTGCTTGAGTCTGGCCGATGTATCCTTTACCAAATTCCCAATGTGCAACCTTGTCTTGTGGCTGATAAAATGAAAGTAGAAAAGATAAGCATGAATGAATTTGACACTAAATTTACGACGAAACACAGTCATGAAAGCCTTGTATGCTAGCAATTTAAACCGCTTGGTCAGAAAAATTAAGCCCCTTCTATAATGCTACTAGGTATGTAGAGACTTGACAGGGAAAAAGTAATTCAGTGTAGTTGTTCAGATTTCAATGAATTGCAATTTGTGCACGAGTCATAACTATAAACCACAGAAGTTCACCAACAACTAATAAACCAAATCTAGTTGAGAAACTGCAATAACAAACGCAAAGGTTCGAGTAAAGAAGGCTACATACTGCACTGCGAGAAGAAGCTACCTAAGTAGCTAATTTATATATAGGTTTATTTTAGTTAGGCTTGTTACAGTTGGTGGTAATGTGTTGCTGGGTTTCGATCCATTATCATGGTTACTAGTTGATGAATTCTGAATGCATGACGTTTTGGTCGTAATTTAGTTGGGTTTCGACAATGAGCTTTATCAGACCATTCGAGAAGGTGCCCAACTGCACATAATAATACCAAACCGACAATTACAAACAGTCCGACAATTCTAACTTCACCAATGTACATGAACAACAATTCTACCAACATTACACAAAACCACAAATGCTCGAATGAGACCAGTCCTACACGTAGAATGAGTAGCTTGCGACTAAAATGTGACCACTATAACGCCGCTTCGCTTCCCCTGACCATTATTGGGTATAATGCGACCACTTGTACATGCTTAAAAATGGTCACATTTTAGTCATAATAGACCCATCTACGTGTACAACTAAAGTAATTTGACTCGTAATAATTTAGGACAATAAATCGATCAAATTATATTACTCCGTAGCACACTACTTCCTCCATTTAACTCAATTACGCCTTTCTAATACTACATTTTAAAATAAATCATCTCCATTTCCAAATGTATCAACATTTATTTATCGTCCTCGAGTCATCCCCCTACCGGGGGGTCAATCAAGTCGAAAGAAAGATAAACAAATGACAGAAACAGAACGAGAGTACGACCGTAATTCAAAAACAACATACAGTTTTTCACGGAGATCAGGGGTGTCCTTGGGAGTACCAAGAGTATTAACAAGACGTTGAAAAGTGGAGACAGCTGTATTAATCTGGAATATTCCAGATGCTACTGCTTGCGTGGCATCTTGTTTTGTATTTATCATATTGTTTCTTGAACTTAACGGTCTTCTCCCATTTCCCACCTCTAGATCCTGAAAACTCATTCTTTTTTTACTAATTATTTTAATATTATTATTATTATTATTATTAGAATTTAATTTCCCAGAATTCTCAATTGTTTTGTGAAAATTGAGAACCCTAGAAAATTAAGTAAGAAATGATTACAATCTTAGGGGGTTTTGTTGGAAAGTGTTGTGAATTGGAGAATTGAAAAAGTTGTTGGGTGGGATTTGCGGAGAGAGAGGCGATAAACGTGGGAAATTATGGAAGGAATTGCCAATGTTTGGATGTGTGCGTCTATGTGTTTTGGTTGTTGTTGGAGGACTGGTATATCGGTCTACGTTACTATTTTTATTTTTAGTAAGTTTTTGTGTGTAAAAAGTGATTTGTAAGTGGATTGAATAATTATATTTTATTATTATATTAGATATTCACTTGTATTTTTTTAATGTTTGTGTAAAAAGTAATAGTAACGTATTGATTGGGACGGAGAGGGTATTATTCTTGAGTTTTATAAGGGTATTATTCTTGATATATTGGGAAAGAATCTCAATCAAAGAAAAATAATTTATTTGATGACTTACCTGATTTCACATGTAACCACCTTTCTTAATATGTTAATTGACAAACTAGCCCACGTTAGAAAAACCTTTTATTTAATACAGACTAGAGTATTGTTAGTTGTACACATTGGTGTGTCATTGGTGATTTGATTTTTATTATAATTTTTTTAAAAAAAGGAATGTTATTTACTTATTTTTCGGGCTGTTTATCCAATTTACTTCTGTCACAAACGATTAAAATATTATGTATATGGAAATTATCTACATGAATATTAATATACGATTGTGAAAGGAAGAGGAGAAACTGTCGAGGAAATTGTCTAAAAAAGAAGGTATATAACATCCCTCTTTAATAAATCTATTGATGACGTGGTTTTGTGTTAATTTAATTATGATTATGGTGATTGACTTTTTAGCTTAAATTATACGCAGTATTGTATGAGTATGAATGTAGTTAGTTGATTGTGTGTTTCCGCCGGTCATGTCAAACACAGTCACTATATCGTAGAAAATCAAAAAATAAAAGGGCACACGGTGGAATTTTTCTATCATTTTTTATACTAGGCAAATTCTCATTTAAGAGATATAAATCCGTCTTAAGCTTAAAATGGGTCGGATCTACCAAATCCAAGTTTGTCAACATGCTAACAAAATGATCTAAAAATGATACGGAGTAACATATTACAAAAGTTTGTCAACATATTCTCTAACCTAGAAACCAAAAGCTAATTATTAGATTTATGCAATATGTCAACATAATTGTATAATATGTTATCGTAGCTATACTTATTATTTTCCAAATATTTTGTAAATAAATTATTATTAAATGATATCATATTATATTGGAATATAAACATAATGCTTTTTGCATTTTCATCTTCACAAAATTTAACAATAATTCAAAAATAAATGGTAACATAGTATATTAAAATGTAAGCATATTGCATAAATTTAGTAGTTATGTTTTTATTTTTAAATTTGCGAATATGTTAACAAAATTATGTAATATGTTACCATTTTTGTTCATTTTGTTACCATGTTGACAAAGTTGTATTGGGTAGATCCGACTCGTCTTAAGTTTAAGACGGATCTACATGTCTCAAGGGAGACTTACTATTTATACAATTCATTAGTCTACGATATCTTTTGAATTCATAGCGATATAATAGCGCAAATATAATCATTCAGGAACTTGTTGGATTTGTTTTTATGAATGCAATGCGAATATCATAATTTTTATACTTTTTCATGTTGTTGAACTATATATAGATATAAACGTTACTATTTGGGTCTCGAGATATGCGTAAAAGAGAAATGTAGAGATCTGAGATGAATGGATAGAGAGAATACTTGTCTCTCGAGAGAGAATACTTGTCTCTCGAGATGATAATCATTATTTTTCTTACCAAAAAAATGAAATACGTTGGTTTTATTCTCGTGAAAAAAAAAAAATACAACCTTTTTTCTCATAAAATCTAATGAGATAGTGAACTTATTATGCTATATAATATACTTGAATATATAACATATTAGTGTTGTTTTGATTCGATTTTAAAAATATTATCAAAATGGTGTCATGTCATCGCATTTTATTCGAATTGAAGTTGATAATATGAAAACCATAAAGTTATTTTAGTTATGCGTTGTCTTGGATTTGAAACTTGTTATAATTAGTAGCAAAACAAAAGTATATTTGAAACGAAAAGCCAACAAGAGGCTCAACATCATACTTTGAGGAGTATTAAGGTGAAATCATTAAAAGTGATTGACAAATTACTTGAAAAGATAGACATGTATAGATTGTATTATTGTTCTAAAAATTAAAAAGGTAATAAAGAAAACCGAAAAGCTTTTCAGCTAGCTTATTTTCACATGGCAGCTTATTTGTGAAATAAGTTACTTGCCAAACACCTACCCAAAAATAAGCTACCTGAAATTTTGGTCAAATAAACTTAACTAAAATGTCTCGCTAAACAAAATGTATAGAGCCTAAATACTATCTTACACCAATATATCCCATATTTACTGCTCGTATGCATACATGGACAGGTAGTGTTTATTACGGCCAAATAGTCAAATTGGTAAATAAAAAGAGGGGTGGGTGACAATTTGGTAAAAAAAAGAAATTTTAGTGACAAATTGGTAAATAAAGTTTACCTTAGTGACATATTGGCCAAAAAATGAAAAAAAAAAAGAAAAAAACATGTGACTTTAATATTCTAACATTGTTTATTCGTTTTACATTATTCGATGAAATCCGATTTTGGGTCTGACAATAGTTGAAAGGTTTCAAAATCGCAAATTGAAAAAACTACTAATATTTCCTTTGTGATTTAACGTATTTGAATTAATTTTTTACTTATCTCTAACTTGCAAATCTTAAATTTAATTACTAATATCATCACAATATATTTTCTTTTGTATTATTATTTGAACACCCTCAA
>JAUEKU010175195.1:0-10786 GCA_032274805.1 Gypsophila paniculata | reverse complement strand
TGACTTCAATTTATTTCTTTACTCACAAGTCCATATAGTACCAAAAAAAAAAAAAAAAAAATTTGCAAAACGCCATTTGTAATGGCGTTTTTAATCTCATATTAATTTTTTTCTCATTTTTCCCCTCACATGAAAAAATTGTTAAAAAGGCCATTTGAAATGGCGTTGTCCTTTAAAACGTCATTTCAAGTGGCGTTTTCTTTCATTTGATTTTTTTAAAAGAATTTTGAAGGTCCAAAAACGGCACGCTATATGGCGTTTTGTTGGTTCGTACAAAAACGATCTTATGTGGACACCATTTGATTATATATTAATTATATGGAAAGACTCTTATCTTACATGAAAGCATATCATATAATTTTTGACGTTTTAATAACTTATGTTTCGATTTTCATAATATTTCATTTAGATACTCTCGATATTTCTTACTTTTGTTTGAAACATTTATGTTAAAAAGTATCCCATACCCGTATTTCTTATCTTAGGACAGGATACCCTGCCTCAAATTTAATCAAGGCCGGCACTTACATATCCACCCGTGTTGGACACCCTTAACCTAGACCATAAGGGCTCAAGCCTTACTATGTGGTAAAATTAAAATTATACTCCGTAGTAATACTTCAATTCCCTACGTCTCTTTTCATTTTAAAAATCGATGTAGGCTGATTTACTTGTTTGAAAATATAACTTGATTCACAAAAATCGATGAAAGTGCAACAGATAGTAATTAAATGAAGAGACAAAGAGAGTGAGATTACCTTTGGCCTTACGCCATAATCGCGACGGAAGCTTAGTGAAGAACCTTGTATTAGTTGGGAAGAAAAGAGTGGAAGAAGAAGAAGATGAAGATGTGTTGAAGCAAGGGCATTCTCTTAGTTTCTCCATATTTTTTTAGCTAGCTAATAGTGTGCCTTCTTTACTTCTTGTATATATTTATATTCTAAGTGATTAATTAACAAGTCAAATTATTTCCTTGTACTTTAAAAAGGTATTATCAATTATCATCAACAATCAATACATTATAAAAACATGTGGAATAGTGAATGTGAGGACATAGTGAGAGTTTTTTTAGTCAATTAAGGCTTTTTTAAGCAACTTTTGTCCCCTTTGCTTTTAATTTAAGACTTTTTGGTGTTATTTATCACCAATCACCATTAAAGTTTTAGGCATAATATCGAGTTGAGCTGAAATAAGTGGAGTTGAACTACATTGAAATTTAGTTCAATTTCATTATATTAAGTATAATTTAATCTTATAAAGATAGTTGTTAGCGATGAAAAGTTAAGTAAAAAGAAGCAACAAATAAAATGATATTATAAGATAATACGGAGTAATGTTTAAATAAAAGATAAAATTGACAGAAAGAATTTCATAAATTGAATAAGAAGCAATAATTAATGTAATGTAATGATATACCGAGTAATTAGTGATGCTTATCTTATGACTCATATTTTCCTTGAATTCGGTATATTTCTCTCATTTATTGTTTGCATGGTCTTAATATATTGACCAACTTTTTGTAACATTATACTATTTTTTTGTCAAAATATAAAATTTTAAGACGTTTTTTGATAATCGATTGTTACACTCTTTCAGTTTATTCAACGTTTTCCAAGTTCTTAAATTATGTGAGAGAGAATTTAAGAAGTGGGAAAAAAAATACCCCGTAGAAAAATAGAGTATCATATTATGTCGACTTTTTAAATTATTTTATACTCCGTATCAAAAGTTATTTGATTTAAAAAGCATATTTAGAGAAACACCAAGAGAATAATCTTGATTCTTGAAGGTTCAAAGGTAAGAAAATTTGTTTCAACTACAAAATAATGATACTTCATGCATGATGAAGTGGATTTTTCTTAAAATACATTGATTAGTGGCCACATCAATTAAAGAAAAGATTAAAGAAATGATGGGAGTGCTTAATATGAATGAAGGAGGACCCTACTAAGGTTTGAGGGTTTACCTAAACATACACTTGACTCTATTTGATTTGTCATTTAAGTAATGAAATTTATTATCATGCTTTCATAATGCTTTGGTGACTACTTAGGGTGGGTACTTTGAAGAAATGTTAATTAGCCAATTAACTTTACCATTACATCACTATTCCATTCTCCCATATAGTATGCTTGTTATTGTTTAACACCTCAACTTTAGACTTGTTTATGGATGAGATGATTTATTAGACCTGTTCGATCTTGTATGTGGAAGAAATAGATTTGGATTAAACATTTACACTCGATATATGGAGATTCATTAATTTCTAATCGAGAGGAAGTACTCCCTTTGGAGAGTTGTTATATGTATCTATTTTACGGTGTATCTATCAGTTGTATATTGATTTTTGTAAAATGATTTTATTACCTATTTGCTTGAATATTACTCCTTCATTTGTTTACATTTGGTTTTGACACAAAGACCAAGGATGGAGGTGATGACCAATCATTAGAGGATAAGTGGATAATAATGGGAGGGGAATCAAAATTACTCAATAAATGAATTCCTAAAATAGAAAGGTAAACAAATGAATGATACACCAAAAAATAGAATAGGTAAACAAATGACTGGAATGGAAGGAGTATTACACACTTTTTGTCATCTTAAATTACAAGTTGAGTGTTATTTTGAGTTTTGTTATATTAAATTATGACTTTAAAATTATTATTATATTATCTCTACAAAAAAAAAATAATACAAGAAATTGATACAATCGAACACAATAATTTCATTCCAGATGTTAAATGTAGGAACAACGTTTATAAGTTTGGCACCATTTTTATTATAAATTATTACTCGTATGAGACAGTCTCATAATCACTATAAAAAGGATTCTTATTGATTCACAAATGTGGTTGGGCATCAATAATAAAAGTGATTCAGACCGATAAATTGTTTACGAACATTTAAATTCACGTCGTAGAAGAAAGTCCCTAATAAAGATAGGAAGATAGTACATAATTGCCAGGAAGCTGGATAAATGGCCGTAGGAGAACCAAGCAGGAGGGTTGGTTTTCAGTACAGCAGCAGCCGTCTTCTTGGCGAATTCCTCTGCAGGAGTCGAGTGAGGGCCTTGTGATTTGTTAGCTCTATCGCGTATAGCTGAGTCGTACTTTTTGTACAGTTTCCACTTTGGCATTTTGTTGTAGGAGGCGATGGCTGAGTTTGCGATATTAGATTTGATTGAACTAGGTACGACATTGATAACGTGGATACCTAAAGGTCGCAGCTCTAATCTGCAGAATGAAGTCGGGAACCTATAAATTGACTTACGAGTTACGAGTCTATGCAACATCATAATGCTCAGAGATGCATAACACATTAACACACCCCTGCCTATTACGAAGTTGTGCAGAATTACGAATGTTGTTACGATGAAAGACTCGTCAGAAAAACACTGTTACATAAGCACTGAACTTAGAGGGAAGGCCTCGATATGATGCAAACCTTAGTGTGTCCGTAAGCGAATGTATAGTAGCTTTGGATGCTGAGTAAGTTCCTGCCCATGGTCCCGGTGCCAAAGCAGCCACACTCCCAACATTTACAATCTTTCCTTTCCTCCTCGATGCCATGTGCGGTACCACAGCTTGAATTAACCTCATGGTTCCTGTGTATATGGACACAAGATAGACGATTAAGTAGCTACTGCAGCAACGACATTAGTCCAATACTTCAAACGGTACAGCTAGTGGCAGGGCGAGGGTGAGGATCGGACATATGCAGTCGTAACCAAGAGTTCAAAACGTGCAGACCTTAATAGATGACCGGGAATAAAAATTACGTTAGAGAGCATACTAAGCTAATCCAATGCTACCTTACGTACAGAAATGAATAGATCATCGACAAAGGTAGTACCGAAAACATTAGTATCAAAAGTGGATTGCAGAGCAGAAAGAGGGATCTCAGCAAGTGGGCCCACACACTGAACACCAGCATTGTTAACCAGAACATCAATCCTGCCAAACCGGTCTAAAACACTAGACAGTGCACGTGTCACACTCTCGTCAGACTGCACGTCCAGCTCCTGCAGAAACACCTTGGAATCACCCTCCAGCTCAGCCATGGTATGGCGCTTACGGCTCGTTGCCACCACCTGGCATTTCTCATTCGCAAAGGCGCGTGCCAGCGCGTGTCCTATTCCTCCAGTTGAGCACCCTGTGATCACTACCACTGGTGACACGTTTCCCCTACGCGCTTCCATTTGCGTTGGGGATAGCTTCTTAGTTGAGAGCTTTGTTTCGATGCAATAAGATAGATTCACCAAGTCTTAAGAAAATACGATTTTTATATGCCCGAGAGACGGTCTTAGTAGTAGCTGGTGGTAGTTGGTACTGAAATTGGTAGTAGCTGGTGCCTGGTGGTAGCTGTTACTAAATGAAATTACGTTTTCGATTTGTATGATACAACTTGTCGTTAGTCTTGACTCTTGAAAATGTGTGTAATGTCAAATTTTGCTTAAGAAAATTTGTAGCTTAACTAAAATCGGCAAATAATGACATGACCCGAAAAAACGCCATGAATTTGACACGAAATTAAGGGGTTTGGGTTGAGTACATCAGTTGATAGCGATGGCAACTTCATCAGCTCTCAACTCATTTGGACCAGCCTTTCGAGACATCAAGAACTGTCTGCCTGAAAATAACAGCTCACAGTTGACAGATGCCGTTGCGCACTTGCCGAGTAAGTCACATAACATATATTCACTTCTTTCGATATCTTCCGGTTTACTTTCAGTTCCTTTCACCCAGGTTTCTGGACCATACACGTTAAAACAGAACTGTTCTAAATTCGAGGATTTTCCTAACAGATAGTCTATTAAATTTGAAAAGTGCTCCGTTAGCTCGAGCTCATCGTACCATATGTTTATCTTTATGTTCTCGTACCATATGTTTATCTTTATTTTCTTTAGGCGTTCTAGGGTGCGTACGCTTGGGAGGTTCGACAAATCACTCTGATCACAGAGCACACGCCTGAATTTTAAGGTCAGAACGTCTAATACTGGACAAAGTCGCAGGAATTCCAACACTGTATTGAAATCGTTGATAACATTCATTTCTATTGTAAGACGGGTTAAATTAGGAAATGTAGGAAATGTGGTGAACGCATAGTGGACCGCATAACAGTCTAGGGTAAGAATCCTTACATTGGATACGGCTCTGTAAAATGTCAAGCAACGCAGAGTCGGTTCAATTGAATAAGGAATACAATTGAATAACTCGAGTCTTGCTTCGCGTAACTTAACTAATTCGCCACCAATGTATAATGTAGTCGATTGGTAAATACGAGCACGTAAGTACTCTAGCTTCGGGGCATTAATCGTGACTGTCGTAAAAAAATCGTGAAGACGGACAGACAGTCGCCTCAAATTTGGAGATGTACAGTGTAATTCTATTCTCATTCCTAAGTGGCCCATACATTTGATCGACAGATCCTCGAGCAGAGGACACGCGTCTGCTAATTTTTTCAGCCATTCGCACAGCGAAGGAGTGATATAAACACTAAGCTTCTTCAAATTAGGAAAATTGAAATTAATGAGGCCGTCAATGTCGTCTTTCAACACCCAAACGATCTTCATCGACTCCAATGACTGAGTATTGATTATACAAGGCGGCGCTTCCTCTCTGCTTGCAAAAAAGCAAAGTAATTTGACAGTTAGGTGACGGACTTGTCGTGGACACATTCGACGTACCCATGAATCACATAGCGTATTGGCAACCGTGCCTGTATTGATTCTCGAGATCTCGACTGTAAAGGTATGAACGAAGGGCGAGGTAAGTTTGCGAACAGATTGGTCGATAGAAGTGAGGAGGTCGTTTTTTGGGGTGACGTACCAATCACTGATGACCACGGAGGTAATTTGAGTCCATAGATGACGCCATCGTTTGGATAAAGTGTAGGTAATGATGGCCGAATGGAGAGATAGGAAGGACAAGATTTCGACGAGAAGAGCGTCTGGAAGCGAGCTTAGTCTATCCACTCTTGGACATGGTCTAGCGTATTCCTTCGTTTCTGTCTTTCTTATTATCTCCATGTTTTTCAAGGGAATTACGGCAATGTGAGACCGTCTCATGTGAAATTTTTTATGTCATCTTAGGGTTCCATTGAAGTGTTTAATTGTATTTATAATAGAGATATGTAATGCATGTGCGATGCACGGATCTAATTATGCTATGTACTCCCTATAAGATAAAGATATTAGAAAATAAATAATAAACTACCATAAAAAGATAATTGTTTACACAAAAGATATCAGGATGAGTATGTATTATATCTAATCCAATACGCCTTCACAAGATGGACGTAAAAAGACTAAAAGAGTAAGACCTATCTTGTTGATAAGAAGATTAAATTGTAGTATAATGTTAGACCTGTATAGGCGTGGTGAGGAGATCGATGATTGTATTTGTATTCTTTTTTTCTTTTCTTTTTTTTTTTGGTTTTTTTTTATAGAGTTATTGTTATGATATTAATCATAAAGGTGGTGCAAAGGTAAGTTGAGTTTTCGCATAAGAAAAGGGTTGCTGTTACGAGTCACGACTATCCAGAAATTAATGGTGGGAGGGAAGTTATGTTTCGACATAAAGAGGAAAAAAAGACTAGGGTTTGAAATTCGACTAAAAGAATAAAAGATGATGCTAGGACTTGCCACATTTTACATTGACCGGATCATTTTGGATGTGTAAGTTGATGCTCGTGATCTAGACTACAGATCTTCAAGGATATCGACATACAATCTCAGCCTTCACTAGAATTTGTCCGAAATTGGAGTAAAAGTTCTTGTCGTGCAGAGAGGCGAGGGTGCAATCATAATCTGGCCTGAAGAATTTTACAGTTCACGAGCATCTCTCTTTTAGGCAACACAAGATGAGTGCAATGGGCAGATAATACTGAAACGAAATTGCAAGCGTCCTTACCGATTTGTTTTTGAAATAGAGTCTAATGGTTCCATGTCATCACTTAAGCATAGACGTGTTTCTAATGACGAATTCTCAGAATCAAATGGTCATTTGACTCACTGCGAAAGAAGAAACAATCACATCAGATGGTACTCCTGACTGTTTTCACAATTTAGAAATCTTAGTTGTCTTGGATTTACAATTGTCACCTTCCCTGTGCTTCTGAATGAAAAGGGAGATCGTGCGACAAGTCCTACACTCACAGGCGTCTTACTCCGCACGCTTTTGTGGAGTGAGAGACAGAGTACTTGTTAATGACGGAATCACTGGTACAAATGACAATGTTGAATCGGAGAGCCGCCACAGGAGCTAAAAGTATACTCAAATCCCACAAAACTAAAGGAAGTAGTTTGTCTACCGCCAAATTAACTAACAATTCTTACGAAATCCAAAAACCAATATTAACAATCACACATTTTAATATTTTATCATTTGAAAGCAGCAAAACGAATTAAAAACATAGCATAGAGGAATCAGCTTACATATCCCTAGTTGATTATAGTGAAATCCGATGCACTGACGATTTCAGGCTAATGTTTGTAAGAATGACATTAACATTTCACGATTTGAAAGAAAAGGTGAACTAACCACAACATATAATGTCAGCGGACTCAACTTCATCCATACCAATAAATTCAACGAGATTTCATCCTAAAATGAATCAACTGTATGACAATATCTAGTAGGTCACTTGATCGGGATGGCGACTCCATCTGCTTTCAAAACACACGAACCAGCTTTTCGTGACATCAATAAACAGTTACCCGTAAATAAAATCTCACAGTCGATGGAAGCCCTCGGACACTTGTAGAGCAGATCACATAGCTCATATTCACTTCTTTCATATCTTGCTATAGTTTCCTTTGTGGTGCCCTTTCCCCAACGCCTTCCACCGAATACACTAAAACAAAAGTGTTCCAAAACCAAGGAGCTTTCCAACAAGTAATGTATCGTCTCTGAAAAGCACTCTGTAAGCTCGGGCTCATTGTAGCATATATCTATCTCTATTTTCTTTACTCGCTCTAGGGTGCGTGAATTTTGGATTTTCCACGACTTGTCATTATCAAAGATAGGCCTGCCTTTAATAATTAAGGTCAGAACGTCTAATACTGGACAAAGTTGTAGGAACGACATCACTGTCTTGAATTTGCAGAGGTAATCTAAGCTCAACGTAAGACGGGTTAAATTGGGAAATGTGGTGAGCATGTTGAGTGCAAACGAGTTAATGGTAAGAATCCTTACATTAGATATAGCTTTGTAAAATTCCAAGCCACTCCCGTCTCCTTCATTTGAATGACGCGAGCGATGAAGTATATAGCCTAAATGCTCGACTTTTGCTTCGTGTAACCTAATTGGTTTGTTGCGAATGCAGAATGTAGTAGTTGATTCCAGAAAACGAGCGTCCAAGTACTCTAACTTTGGGGCATTAATCACGACTTTGCAAGGCCTGTTGGAACCTAAGTCGATAGACAGTCGCCTCAAATTCGGGCACGGCCACTTAACATCGACTGCAGCCTTAAAAGAACACCTGAAATCGAGCGACAAATCCTCAAGCGAACAACAAGACTCGATTAGTTTATTCAGCCACTCACACTGCGATGGAGTCGCATTTAAACTAAGCCTCTTCAAATTCGGAAGATCAACTAAATTGTTGTCATCATCATGAATTATTATAATCTCGGATTTCAATTTAATCGACACCAGGGACCGTGTTTTAAAAACACAAGGCGGGACTTGAATTTTGTGTGTACGCCCTGTATGATCACGGCCAATAAGAGAAGGCAATGAGACACTTAGGTGTCGAACGTGTCGTTGACAAATTCGACCTAGCCACGAATCAATTGGAATTTTGGCAACCGAGCTTGCACCGATATCCCTAAAATTGACCATAAACGTATGAAAGAAAGGTGAGGTAAGTTTGCGAACAGATTGATCGAGAGAAGCGACGTCATATTTGAATCTGATTATACGATCATCGATAACAACGGAGGTAATTTGAGTCCATAAATGACGCCATCGTTTGGATAAAACGTCTGTAACGATGGCGGAATTAAGGGGAAGAAGAGAGAGGATTTCAACGAGAATTGCGTCGGGAAGCGAGCTTAGTCGATCTTGTGCAATCAAGTGTACCGTCTTTCTTCGCTTCATGTTTTAGGGTGTTCTGCCAAACGAGATTTTGATCGGTAATGATGTATTTACCGATCCGAGGTTGAATTTCTGATCTATTTATAACTAGTTTACCTAGATCTCGTGTCGGGTTTGAATCGTTTTGGGAAAGATTATTTCGAGTAAAAATTTATTGGGTTTATTTCGAGTAGGGCCGTTTTGGGTCATTTCAGGTCATGATCTGAAGTCAAATTCGTATTTTAAATATCTTATCGAGTCTATCGGATTAGTTTCGGGTCAGGTTGTTTTGAAGCTGGTGGGTCATTTTCGGATATTTGTTTCAGGACTTTTCGGGCCAACTATCGGGTATGATCAGTTTTGGCAAGTGTTGGTGATGTTGTGTAAGTAGGCTAGGTCATACATTCTCGATGCTGCGGAATAATAATTTTACAAATAGTTGTTGTGGAAACGTATTATAATAAGCTTATTGCGATATTTTTTAAATAAAAAATAATCTGTAATTATTTTTTAAATATTTTTTTTAGTGAAAAACCAATTTTATAATATTCAACCATACGACGGGTACCAGAGACAAAAAAAATAATCGAATCGAATACATATATATGAAAATCAAATGTAAATCACCATCCTTAAAACAAAATGACTAATATTAGAATAATAAAAATTTTCTTTTAGAAGTTATAGTTTTATGAGATTTGGAATTTTTTTTCAAATTACAATAAACTTTTAAAAATTTTCAAGCATTCATACGAGATTTAGTTTTATTCTTATCAAATTATTTAGTTATAATAGTATCGATTTTTTTTAACCTGTGAATATTAGGAAAGAATCTTACCAAGTATTGAGGTATTTATTGATTTTTATAACTTTCAAGAATAAAATCTTTCTAACATTCTTATTTATTGGATTATTAACGTGTGCTAAACTATCGGAGTTTTTCCTAAAATGTGCCCATATGGCACACATGTTAAAATGGTATACATGTGTCTTTATGGAACACAAGATACAATGTGTCCTTAGGACACACATTATAAAACCTAAAAATTTTATAATTATGATTTTATCAAAATAAATCCAACTTTAATTTAATTATTTTGTAAATAAACTCAACTAGTGAACACCCTTTTCAAAATCATAGTCATTTTTTAACGGAGGTTAAATTACTCAAAACTTTCTAAAAGGCTACCCAAACCAATACCAAGATCGTACCTCTGATGTATTATTACATCAAAGGATAAAATGGTAATTTTAATGCATATTTTAACTCACTAAATATAACTATACTATTTTTTAACTACCAAAAAAATATAATTAACTATTATAAGGGAGGTGATGTATTACCTCAGATGCGTGATTCTATTTCTCCAATTACCCAATTACTTTTGTACCGTCAATTATTGGCCCACTTTTCTCAAAAATGGTGTAAAAAAATGGTATACGTCGATGTTAAAATTTAGTTAATCAAATACATGAATTTCTACTAATCAAAAATCATTTTTATCGTTGTCAATATCAAACATTTATTTAAATTCGTAGTTTCTTGAATCCAAATTAAACCAATCCACCCGTGATCCCATGCAAAGATTTTTAGGTGAAAAAAAATATGACAAACTTATAATCGCATATAAATTTAGTCTTAATGTTGATTTAGATAATACTCATTATACAATTCTTAATTGAATTGTTTAAAATGCAAGTATTTA
>JAUEKU010175184.1:0-10786 GCA_032274805.1 Gypsophila paniculata | reverse complement strand
GTAAAGGTCATTTTTGTAATGCTATTGACATGATCTAAGGATGTTCAAGGGTTTTGCTTGGACTTGTATAATTCACTTATATACTTGTTTTTCACAAATCATTCTTTTTCCCATTACAATGCATCTACTATTGTGCATTGATATGTATTCTATATGATTAGTTAGTTCATGTAACAAATTGAAATAGTTACTTTATATCAAGTGTATTGAACAATAGGGGACTACATCATATATAATCACTCATTAACCATGTAGAAATACCATTGACCGTTTAATTGATATAAGAACTCGAAGGCGGAGCCTAAAATTTTAGACAGTGGGGTCATAAACGGCATAAATTACACTATAACCTTTAACCGTGAGAATATGGGGTCTTATTTATCAAAATACGCAATATGTTTACGTAATTTATTGTATTTTTACCTATCCCGTCAAAATCTGTGGGGTCTCGAGACCCCATTCCCACCAACATAGGTAAGCCACTAGTTGAGTCTAATTGTTAAAAACATGAGTGAAAATCTCACGTGTCTTAGGTCCAATTCCATCTGACTCTCCAAGAGCAATCTTGGGGGAAAATTAAAATCTTAACCTATCATATACGCTTGTCAGTATAGCAACTGCGCGCTCCTCATTATCTTTATCTTTACTCCTTAAATGTCCAAAGTTGGACTAACTGTTCATATAAACAGTTATCAGTATACTTTGCTTCCTTCATTACCCTTCTTGACTATTCTGGCCAACTAGCCCTCCGTAATTTCTCCCTCATTTGAGTGCGGCGATGTTTAGTAAATAGGTTTTCTTTTTGCTGCTCTTTAGTCTTTACTCTTCTCTTTCCACCATTTACTCTAACCCTCCATTACTCTTCTCTTTTCACCATCTTCCCATTCATTGTTTCTCCTCTTTTTTCTTGGGTACGTTTTCTCTTATTGTTCGTACTCTATTTACCTATCAATTTTACTCTATTTCAGAATCATCTTATCAATTATTTGTTGTTATTTATCAACTTTGTCTTGTTTTGAGCCATTCATCCTATTTTTAATTTGATCTATATAGGTATTTATTACTTTTTGATTTTGATTTTGAAATTTGTAATGGGTTTTGCGTTATTTTGTACTTTTTCCTTCATGTTGTTTGATGGGCGTGATGTTGTTGTTGGATCATCAGTTTCTTTTAATGTGGGAGCTTCAATATTTGCGAGCTAATATATTTATTATGACTGTTTTCGATGATACTGAAGTTGTTAATTGTGTTTTCGGCAGGGAATTACGAGACTTATATTAACCCTAATTTCTCATTTCATTTTGGAAAGGTATGTAATTTCCCTTTTTATTATACTTACGGTTATTTATTTTGGTAAAATGAATGTGTGTTTTATTAAAGCTTAGTTTAATTTCATGGTTAACTGATTAATAACACAAATTTTACTGTCATCTTTCAACTGTTCGCACTGCGTTGATTTGTAATTCAAGTAGCCTCTTCTAAAATTGCTTGATTTACCTCCTATGATGATTCTTTTCATGTGTGTACGCCTTGTTCTATGGGTTGTTGTTGGCTAGGGGGAGTTTGGGTTGGCTATGTTGTTGCATTGGCTTTGTTGACAACTGATTTGAGGTGGCGTGGGAGAGGAAACAGATGTATGGTGAGAGATTTTAGGGAGGTAAGGGAGCTGGTGGGGGATTTAGGGTCTCATGGGAGTTGAGTGAAGATATAGTGAATGTAGGAGATGTTATGGGAGAGGCAGGGGGTGGCGATTTTGTACTGGTTAGTCATAGTGTCCTCAGTCGGGAGTGGTATGCCACGAGGTGCAAGTAGGTGGTAAGGTAGGCGGTATAATATGAATTATAAGGTTTAGGAACGTAGTACTGGATGTGAGTTTGGGTTTCGGGGTGGGGAAATTTGGTCTAAATGATATTTTTCGTAGAGTTTGGTTTGGATTTGTTTGTTTAGACTGTACTTAAGCTTGATTAGCTGAGTTTATGTTGTAATTTTCAGCTTGATTTCCTATTAGTTTAATGTTGTTTGACTTGTGTTAGTAGCTATTTAGATGGAGAAGGAACCAAAGAGGAACTTCGACATCCCTTGCCGAGACCAAGGTAGAAAACGTCTGACTCAACTTAAAGCTCTTGCCAATGTAGCAATTATATAGGTAAGTGATTATCATGTACTGATTTTAAAAGAGAGAAGGGAATATGTTAAGGATACAATGTACATCGTCCTTCTCCCTCTTTTACCGCTACTGTGTCTTCCAGCCATTGTTTCACCCATTGCTTCACCTACTATGTTTCACATAAAACATGTGATCATTTGCTCTTAGACCTCCACAATTTCGCCCCATCAACTCCTCTCAATTTTGGCTTCTTCTTACCAGGATCTACTCCAACATAGATATTCATCTACCTTATTTTTCTCCTTTTAGTTATCATATTCCTGAATTTTCTCCTTGATTTATATTAGTTTTAATTTTTTAAAATTGTTATTTAGGTTTTAGTTTCAGCGGGGGCTTAACATTTGGCGTCAACAATCACTGTTCACTTTCTTCTATAAATAATAATGGTTGTACTAATTCTTATGCACCAAGCAAACGATTTTAATCTCTTTATTTTTCTGATTTGCAGATGATTTTCTTGAATTAGGTAACAAGCTTGCTGAGGTATATTCATAATTAAATCTTTTTGGTTTTTTTAATTAAAAAAATAGAACTATATTTGTTTTGTAATTTCAATCTGAAGTTTACTTACAATATTTGAGATACATGTATTTTCAACGTTTATGGAGGAGTAAGAATCAGTTGTTGATTTGAGATGTATTTGCGAACTGATTTTGGTGTGTTGCCATATTTTGATGATCTGATAAAAAGTTGAGCTATTGTAGAAATTTAGTGATCTTGAGGCATGTTTCAAGGATTGTCATACTTTAATGCCCAAATTACGGTTACTAGAGAAAAGGATTGGGAACAATGTTTATTATTTGACTTTGGTTTTTATTGGTGTTTGCTAATGAGGGTTACTATTTAGGGTAGGTTAGTGGTCTGATTAGTCATTTGAAAACAGCGTAAGGTGTTATATATACAACTATATATTGCTCTTACTACGTTATTTTCAAATTTTGAATATATAGGTTGGGGTGTGGAGTGATGTTTGGAGATAAAGTTCTCGTGATACCTTGCATTTTTTCAGTGATTTTGAGGTTTATTATTAACGATGGTGGATATGTTGGTGAACTAAAATTTCTTTATTAGACCTCCATTCACCTTTAAATGTGGGATGAACCCTTAATCTCGACCGTTGTCTTAGCTCTTGCTATGTTTTGTTGTAAAACAACATTTATCTGTTTATTTTATCGACTTCTACAGGAGCTGCTTTGGAACCTGGCTTGCCAAAATGTCATAATCTATATGATATAAGGAATTGAGACAATAGCCTGCATATCAAATTTGAATCGTGTCATGAAATTGCCCAGGTAAGTATATTTTTTTTTTTTTGATTTTAAAACCGCATGGGCTATTGTAAAGTATGGATTTTTTTATAGTAATTAGGTCGATCCCATGAAATGAATGATGATGTTGAAGGATTTTTTAATAGAGGGTAGAGGTGCATTTGATTATAAAAGATTATTTGATGCCCATAATGACAATATATAAAGTGCTAAATAAAAATTAAGGTTTACTTCTTTCTTACTAGTGTTTGTTTTTTTTTTTTTTTTTCCTTTTGAAGTTGTTAGTTTCAAAGATCATTTCTTTGAATCACTAATGTATTTGTTCTCTATTTGAGTCAATCTTTGTGATGCCTTACATGTACAAAGTATCATTTTACCTTTGACATAACACATATGCATTATGTTACTCAAACTCGGTTTTACGTGTCTGTTACTGGTACATATTTAAGTGTCAGAGTTGACTAACTTTTAAAGAAATCCTCATTTTTTGCTTGAAATGATGTGCCAAAGGTGAAAAATGTCTTTTTGTGGAATGTTGGACGCAGTAAAACTAGGTAAACTGACGAGTCATATTAACGTACTACTTCGTATATGCATACAAATGGAGATCATAACTTGGTTTTGGGATCATGGTATATTGGCATTCTTATAGATTTAGCAATTGTTGTCACTTGTCGGAATCCAAGAATTTATTCAATTTTAAGCACTCTATGTCATATCACAGATGTCCTAATTACCTCTCCACTTAGAAAATATATGACTCTAATTATTAAATCCTGATGTCCAAGTGATGCTTTTGCCAGGTAAACATTATATACACACCGGTGTGAATGACATGTTTCGGCGTCAGTCTTGACATGATTCTTATTTTTTTTTTGTTGCAATATGAAATGCTAAAGTTCAGGCAGGTACCTGTGGTGATAGTGTCGTCTGAGAATATTCTTACTCGAATTCACAGGTATTCCATATTTTCCAACAAGTTTTAGGTGGATTGATCAAAGCATTGTTGTGAATTTCTGACATATAGATGATAAGTTTTTGCCATGTCGTTGCATTGTGTATTTTTTTTTCATAATATTACAAAGTCAAATTATGATATCTTGAAAAGTAATTGTTCATGTGTCATCAGACAAGAAAATTTATCTATTTGGCTTAATTTTGCTCTGTTTCGATATTTATTTTGTATATTTTATCTTACATGTTTTAAAATTAGCCTAAATTGATGGTTTTTTTTCCATCTACGAATGCTTTATTTTGTTTGTGAGGTGTTGTTCTAATCTTTAATTACTTGGTTATTTAACTGTTCGTATTTATTTATACAAATCCAAGGATCGACTATATTTAGTTGTGCAACTTTTATGCTTTTTTATATCAATGAATAATACGGCGGAGCGAGAAATTTATTTTAAAGTTCAGTAAGAAAAATGTTACACCATGTTGGAATATGGGATGATTTACTACACTGTGGCTTGATTTTTGTATATTATTCATGACTTATTTGTATTGAATGCGTGAATAAGTCATTGTATTAAACTCTCTATTCATGAATGAACTATAGTCAAGTATTAAATTAAGAGGCATCTTGAAGAACCTTTTTGGATTAGGATTTAGGGTTTAGTGTGGTCAAGCTGGACATCGTTGTTGTTTTGTACTTATTGCAGATGAGTATTGAGGACCTCCTAGTTAGGAGTCTTGCCATCATGTGAACTCGAAAGGATACTGTCTTTTTATTCTGTAAGATTTGTTTTATGAGGTATATCTGTCCCACTAGACTTAACATTGAGCTGTGCATTTATCTTCTGTATGATTTATGGAAAACTATGGGACAACTATCATCATCTTAACATCTTTTAATCCTTTTGCTATTAATACTTCTGTGTAATGTGTAATGTCTTTCTTCTCTAATGTGCTCTTATAATTATTGTTACAGGGAGTAAGAACTAATTACTGTCCAAATTTTGGTGACGAGATCAGGGAATAAATTAGTTTGAAGAGTTCAACAGTCGGGTGGAGGTTACTTCATCCTTTTGGGGAGGTTACTTCATCCTTTACCGCAAATACCCTTACTTTATTCATTATCTTTAAAATATCGAGCTTGTACATTCCGATTGAAATATATCATCGGTTGCGTTTGATCGCAAACAGCGACATCTTTCGTATTTCGTTGCCGGTCACATAAGTTGGAGTTGTTGCCATGCAACAGAATAACCTTAGACTATGCCTTGGAAGTATTGATGATGCAACAGACAACTCTGAGATCGCAAAGGTGTGCACGACTAGATTTCTTTTTTTTTTTTTTTTTTTTGTTCATTTCTTCTGTTTGTGGTTTGTTTAGGAATTGCAAGCATCGGAGGTTAACTTTATGTTTGTAATCGATCGAGAATGATAAGGGTGCACGGTGAATTTCAACATTTGTGGTTTTTTTTGGAATTGATTTTCCTTTTTGTTGTATTTTGTGGGATGATGATTGATAAGAAAATTCTCCCACATTACTTTGATTTCTCTTATTGAACATCGTGGTATTTTGAGTTCAATGTATGATCATCTTGTCAGGGACTCTTTCTATGGATGAACCATTACATGATTCATTTCATAATTTATCTCTACTTTGTCTGAATTGGTTGATTTTTGGACCATTATTAGGGAAGATTATAAAAATTCATTCACTACATGACTTGTGATTTGATCGAAAGGTGGAATATGTTGTTGTAGCTTTATTTTGTTGTCAGTGATGGAGTATTTGATTATGGATATTTCTATTAGTTCTACGTAGATGTTCTTTCACATACGATTTTTATTCAAAATTTTCAAATTGATAAATTAGGTATTACAATATGTATATTAAACAAGTAAATTTAAATTTTTAAGGTTAGATTTTATGTTATGTTAATTAAGTTTCTTTTGTTGTTTATTAATTAGGGTTTGGTGTTGGAGGGTGGTAGAAAGGGAAGGGGTGGGCATCGAGGTGGTGGTAGGGTAGGAGGGAGATGGTCGTTTGGGAAAGGGTGAAGGGAAGGAAGATGTTCGCAGGAGTGTACGGGATGGAAAGGGCACGACAGATGGAGAGGGAGAGAAGGATTATGAGGGTAGGGGTCCGCGTGTGGGTCGTCGATGAACGTGTGGTTGATGTGCGTGTGGACAACGAGTGGTGGTTAGTGCCAACATGGTTTCGTGTGGTAGGCATAGGATGATCGTCGGTGTGGGTGGGTGGAGGTTAGATATGGGAGAATTTTTGCGATCTTTAAGAGGAGAAAAAATATTCGGTATGTGAAATTGGTGGAGTTCGAAATTGTTAATTTTGTATACGTTTGAATAAAAGATGTATGCGATTGAATAATACCATAATTTTATTGGTTTATATTACTGGTTTATGAGCTAATCAAATTTCTAAATCATTTCATGTTGGGGATTCAGGATTGTTTTATACTCGCTCCATTCAAGACCAAACCCATCCTCACAGCTTAAAAGTAAATCAATGATTCTCGGCAATCTATAAAAATAAATATAGTCATATGAGATCTTGTTAGGTTCGTCTCTAGAATTACAATAATAATATCAAACTTTTATATTTTTCTATTAATTAAAGATATTTAATTTACAAATTGTGTGTGATAGAGTAAAATGATGTGTTTGGTCTTGAATAGAGAGAGTACGTGTTATTGATACATTTAGACTCTTTGATATAGGACTTAATTTTAAATCAGTTTAGTTTCATTCAGTTCTACTCCATTTAATCTTACAAAACAGAGTATTTTTTTGGTGAGTATACAAAACAGAGTATTACAAGGGAGTTGATGAATAATTGGTATAGAGGTTTTGTGTGGTTCAGAGTTCTTTTCACAATGAGTTATTTTTATTACTTCACGCACTCCATATGATTCGTTATAGTTGATTTTTTATGTTATTGTTCCGACATGTGAGCTTGTGTTGGTTATTACAACACTGTGCTCTGAGAAAAGTTAGTACTCGGTAGTCGGTACCTAGGTTAGAAAATGAGATACATTGACTTGATTAGTATTTTCTCTATTCAACTCCAACTTATGCATTGACTTTTTCATGTTTGCCAAGAGAGATGTTGGAACGACAATATATATAGTTTCACATTATTAAAAATTATAGATTTGATATTCTTACTGTAGTCATAAAGACGAACTAAACAAGATCTCAAATGACTTTATTTTCTCGTATAAATTGTAAGAAATTTCAAATATTCCGTAGTTGACCAAATAGTATCAAAAAGTGTATTGCACAAGTTGGAGTTGAATAGAGGGAGTATTTCTTAAAGTAAAATTTTTGTGGGGGTTTTGAATATTCATATACAATGTATATATGTCTATATTTATTGTAAGTTTAATGGTCCCCTCTTGCTCACGAGAGCAAAGTAGGGCTTAGTTAGTTAGGGTAAATCCCTCATTGTCAGTCTCTCATCTTGAGGGTAATTCTCTAAATTTCACCTCTAAAATTCTCCCCCAAAACCATACCTACATATATTATCACTCATCACCATGGCTGAGGAACTCATTAATCAATGCAAAAATCTCAAGTTAGTTGATGGAGAAACGGCTATTATCGGTACCAATTTTTCAGAGGAGGAGGAAGCTATCGCGGAGAAGAAGGTAGCTCTTATCCTAGTTGGCAAGATTTTGACAAGTAAGGAAATCAATATTGCTTCTCTACGCAGAGCATTAAAAGCCATATGGAGGTTAACAGACGACTTTTAGGTTAAATCGCCGGAACCTAATTTCTTCATCTTCCAATTCACTAATACAAAAGATAAAAATCGTGCCCTCGAAGGACGTCCGTGGAATTTCGATGACAATCTGCTTCTTTTATAAGAAGTGGAGGGTGGGTTACAACCCTCTGAAATTGAATTTGTGAAAACCCCTTTTTGGGTTAGAATTTATGATGTGCCCTTTACTAGGAGAGGTGAGAAATTGGCAAAGGAAATTGGTAATTTGTTGGGAGAGTTTATGGAGTTGGACATCTCTAATGTCTTAGGGTGGGATAAGTCGATTAGGGTGAGGGCTATGATTAAGCTTAATAAACCGCTTTTGAGAGGAACTCATGTTCATGTTGGTGGAGGTGTGGCAAAATGGGTGGACTTTAAATATGAGCATTTGCCAGACTTTTGCTATTTTTGTGGGAAACTAGGACATGTTGACAGGGAGTGCGCACTATGTCAAGAATTGGAAGGGGGTGACGTGGTATACCGGTGTGGAGCCTGGCTGCGTGCCTCACTATTGAAACCGAGGCACCTTGTTAATGCTGATCGTGATGAGGAGAAGAAGCTAGCTGAAAAATCCGTCTTAATTCTAATAAAGTGGAGAAGGAGCTGGTTAGAAAGGAAGTGATTCAGATTGGGCCAGTAAGTACTGCTAGAAAACAACTTGTTATGAACGAAGTAGGGGAGACGTATTGTCATGTTGATGTTGATGGGTTACTGAAGCCACAATGTGATGCGCCAACTCAAACCATGATGCCTACTGGATGCACAAGAAGTAATATTCATGCTCACATAACAACTGCTAAGGCACATGCTGCTTATAAACAACCTCAAGATGATGGCGGTGGACATGAAAAGATTACATTGAACGGAGTGGTCGCTAGTTGTAACATTGAAGCGAAAGTTTGTAAACAAGTCTTCAAAAAGAGGAAACGTATGACTAAAGATGATGAGGTACCAGTCGAGACAAAAATACCATGTTCACCTAGTAAAGATAAGGAACAGAACGAGGAGAGCTTAAACATGGATGGGCAAAAAAAACCAAAAAAGGAGCAAGGCCGATCTAAGATGTGTGGAAGTTTACATTGATGAAGAGATGGCGGATGCGGTGGTTAGATTACACCAACCCCGCGTAGCTCAATGAAAATTTTTTGTTGGAACTGTCGAGGGTTGGGCAACCCTCGAGCAGTTCGTGCACTCCGTAGGTGGAGTATTTCTAAATGCCCTGATATAATTTTTGTATCGGAAACTATGATAGACAATAAAGTTGCCGAGAGGATTAAATTACAGATTTGTTTTGACTGCGCTTTTGGTGTAAGCAGTAAGGGTAGATCTGGTGGTCTGTGCTTATTTTGGAATGAAACAATTAATGTTACCCTTTTTCGGTATACCACTAATTATATTATAGTCGATGTTGTAGACGGTGTTAGAGGAAAATGGCGCTTTGTAGGTATATATGGCTGGCTTGATGCTCAAACTAAGCATAAAACTTGGAGTGAGATATCTTATATCTGTAGTATCAGTAGGTTGCCTATAATTTTTGGTGGAGACTTCAATGAAATTTTGCTGCAAAATGAAAAGCACGGTGGCCCTCCCCGAGAACATCGTGTCATGGATGCTTTCAGGGAGGCTTTGGAGGGTAATGACTTACATGATCTGGGTTATGAAAGAGTCTGATTCACTTGGGAGAGGGGAAAAACCTTAGAGACCTTAGTTCGGGAGAGGTTGGACAGATTTATAGGAAGTTCTTCATTGGGCTTGCTTTACCCGGAGGCTCGAGTGCACAACCTTATGCGTTACAAGTCTGACCATGCACCTATCTTATTGTCGACCACACGCACTGATCGAAGAGGGAAAGGAAAGAGAAATGGTTTCAAATTTGAATCAATGTGGTTATCAAATGCAGAATGTGAGCTGGTTGTTGAGAATGCGTGGAAAAGTTGTCAAAGCGTTGATCTAATAGAGAAGTTAGCTGTTGTAGGTCAGCGCCTACAAGTGTGGGGGAGTCGTACTTTTGGAGACACGGGTAGAAAAATTCAAGAATCTGAGGAAAAGCTAAAAACCCTTCAAGCTCTACCACCGACTCAAGCCTCTATTGATGATTGTTTATCTACTGAGCGTGAACTTGACAACCTCCACCAGCAGCAGGAGTCTTTTTGGCATATGCGAAGCAGAGTATCAGAGATCAAAGACGGTGATAGAAACACAAGGTACTTTCATCATAAAGCCACACAAAGACGAAACCGAAACACAATAAGTGGCCTGATGGATGATAATGAGATATGGCAGCAAGGCGACAAAGAGATTACAGCTATTGCAAACAGTTTCTTCAAGGAACTGTTTACATCTGAAGCGCCCTCATATTTTGACGATGCACTTGAAGGGGTGAATCAGAAAGTTACAGAACAGATGAATGAGTTCCTTCTACAACCATACACAAAAGAAGAGATTTCTAATGCCTTATACCAGCTGCACCCAACTAAGGCTCCTGGCCCCAACGGCTTACATGCTATATTTTTTCAAAGATTTTGGCACATTGTAGGGGACGATGTCGTGAAGGTGGTTAAAAATATTTTGCAGGGAAGAATGGTCTCAACGCTTATCAACCACACAAACATCATTCTCATT
>JAUEKU010175173.1:0-10786 GCA_032274805.1 Gypsophila paniculata | reverse complement strand
CATGTGCAATTTTTTTATTTTTTTTTTGTATGGGACTTGTTGGTGTCATAGTGTTATACGATATACATTCATAAAAGAAATTGATACATTTATCTTATAGTGTCCCATTAAAATCGGCGGAACAAAGCCCAAAATAAGGTATACAACAAAACAAGGAAAAAAAGAGGTCATTTCACACGTAAAAAAAAACCGTGGTTTCAATTGCTTGTCGTAATGCCAATTAACTGGCAAGATCTGTTGCACCATATTTCTTTGTTGATTGCTCACTCGTCAGGCATGATCTCTTGCCCATATCTCCATGTCGAATAAGAATGCATTAGTGAAGTTGATTGGAAATTTGTTAAAATTGATTAGTCTAAAATAAGAATGCATTAGCGAAGTGACTGAGGGGATTTAAAATTAGACATTGTTAAGAAGTGAAGTTTCAATCTAATAATTGTCGATAGGACGATAGTTACCTACACATGTAAGTCCCCATATATAAAAGAAGAGAAATCGATTACAGAGTACTTTATAAGAGTAAGAGACTATTCATCATATTGTCAACTAATTTTAGGATATACAACTCTTAAACTTGTAATATAAGCTTTATTGTCTCTATATAAATACGTTCCAAACCCATTTTCGTGGTTTAATACTATATAGTAACCTATTGCAATCGTGTCATAAACTTGCCAAAAGTTGTGACAAAACGAATGATAGTCCAACGAAGATGGTACTACACTCATTCTATGGCAATGCATGGAATAGTAAGTTTGTAATGAAGGAAACAAAGAGAAATCAACGGAATAACCACCACAGTAATTAATTAATATAACAAAATTAATGTATCTTTTTGATTTTTCGTTTTCTACTTTTCTTTTCGATCAATGCAATATTATTATAATTTGTTTTTTCATATTCTCTCGTCTTAAAATAATAAAATACAAATTATTTTGATCAATTTTTCTTTTTCAAAAATATAATAGCCAACTTTTGGATAAGAAAATGCATGAGGGAACTTTTTGCATTTGTCTCCTTTTCTTCATTGTTATTTGGGTAAATTAGGTAAACTTGTATTTTTTTTTTTGTTGTAACGTGACATACGTTCATGACACAATAATTTTATGCAATTAGAAAGATTCTCTTATTAAAAATTGTAATTTTGATAAATTATTAATGAAGTATTTCTTGAGAGACTTTTTTCAAAATTGTTTGTTGTTGAATCATTGAAATTTGTCAGGTTGATACACATTAGAAAAACTGAATTTAGATTCATATTTGTTACATTGAATTCTATTTGACATTTGTGCATGACTTGGGATTAGTAGAATAAAATTTGCAATTTATATCTTTTGCTATTTCATTGTATCATATGAGCAATGCTTTTATTATTTCTAAATTTATTAATTAAAAGATGTGACACAATCATACGATCTAGCGCGTGATTTTGGGTGACACCCAAAACAAAACGATTTTATGTCATGATGCACATTTTGTGCAAGATATAAGAGCATAATTTTTCTAAATTCTAAGAAATTCTTATGAGACGGTTGACAATGGTCTCGTTAAATGCTTATATGTCATATAAAGGTTGTTACAATAGTTTTCTTACAATAAACGTGATAAACCTACTGTATACATACAACGTTCTCAAACTCACGTGCGTATCATGGTCGAATTTGGGTTATAGTATCCTTGAAAGCTAGTTTATGAGCTTGTGGAAGAATGATTGATTACATAATTTTGCAGGTGGATGGCCTTGCTTAGGAAACAAGTTTCCTCAAAATTCAAATCTTCAAGAACAACTAAAATCCATTACTCTAAATCAAATCTACCTCCTGGTACTATCACTGAATTTATTTGGAAAGATTACTGCACTGCCCTTTTCAGGTGCTATGTTGCTTCGACACTTCATCAGTTTCGTAATATCATCTATCCATTTTTTTCCGCCAATTATGGAACCTATAACCTGACCCAATTGGTGTGCACTGGGTATATCCCACGTGCGCGCAGACAGACTTAAAGTCTAACATTCACGGACTTGGACCGTATTATGGCATAGGGTGCTGCTGAAGGGGCTCGCACTTGTATATTACTCCAAGGGTTGCCGCGAGACCAGTAAAGCCCCGGTTTTGGACTTAATAAAGCAGAGTTAAACTGATCTGAACAAAAGTTAACCAAACATAAGCTGAAATTTAGTCCAAAAGGATATGGCTACGACCCCAAAGGCCACCGCCAAGGGGGTCTATGCATTGCTAAACTTGAATGTCATTGACAGTATCAACTATACTTGTAAAGGGGTTTCTGTTCACATTTTGCAATATGTTAGCTCATTGATTCTGTATTCTCTAATGTAGAAGCATACAAGAGCTTGGAGATGTTCGATACGAGGACTACATGTTGTCGATATGCAACCATGAGACCCTCATGGAATTGGCCTTGAGAGGGTACTGTGGTAGACCGTTTTATGTGCAACCCAATGATCGATTTGTCATTAAAATGCTGCGGAAATCCGAGGCTAAGGTTGTGTTCTGCACCCGTTGTTAGAATTCTGTCACTTTTGTATATCTTGTAGTTAGTGTTTTGCACTTTTGAAGTACTAGACTAGATTTGCTTATCTTGCAGGTGCTTATGGAGTTGCTTCCATGTTATCATCGTCATCTCGAAAAGCACAGAAATTCTCTGTTAGCAAAGATTTATGGTCTTCATGCTTCAAGACCTGGTACCGGTGGCCCAAAAGTAAGTAGTGTATGTTACTCAGACTCGTCTGTAAGTGTCTCAATGTCTTAAACATTGCTTTACAAACGTTGAGTCATGTCGTGTTGGCTGACGAAGTATGTTTGTGTAAATGCAGATTTATTTTGTCGTCATGGAAAATCTGTTACAGTCAGAACAACTACAAATTCATAGGCAATATGATTTGAAAGGTTCTTCACAAGGACGAAACCCAACTAAAGTTGGAACTCATACGCGATTAACACTGAAGGACTTGGAGTTTGATATGTGCTTCTACATCGATCCTTCAACTCGGTGTCAGCTGTTAGAGTAAGTTTAATTAGCTTTGTGCTATTTTATATCCAACACCAGTACATGTATTCGAGTAACATTGTTAATACGTCATTTATTCAGAATTTTCGACGTGCCAGATCTTTGATGCGTATTTGATCTGAATTACAGGCAAATCAAGATAGATTGCAATTTCTTGGAAGAGCAGAGCATCATGGATTACAGTTTGTTACTAGGTGTACATATAGAGCCCCAAAATCGAGGTATTCATCTTCATTTAACCTCGTCGTTTTCATTTTTGCATACTATAAACAAGTACTCCGTCATTAAGATTGCCTTTCGTTTTCATACCTGCAGTCGTAACAAAAGACGAGAGGAACACTGAACAATCTGTGCTTAGTGATGACTCATTACAAGATAAAGTAGAACCGCGTCTTTGTAGAGATATTACTCTCTCCGACTTCTTCACAAACACTAACGGGTTGGTTCACTCGAAACTCCTAAGACCGTCCTACATGTGAACTCGTGTGTTTTTTCCTTGTATAGTATTCTTAACTACTTCTAATCAACCAATTTTGTACATTGTACTTACAGGGGCTTGAGATTTGGAGCGAAAATTTCAGCGCGAGCCATCCAAGTGGCACACAACTTAAAGGAGGGATCGACAGCAAGTAGGACGACCAAAGTACCCGATAAATCGAGTGCGTATTTGTATTTAGGAATCATAGACTTCTTACAAAGTTACAACATAATGAAACGTTTAGAGCATGCTTACAAGTCATTACAATATGATGCTAAGGAAATCTCATCTGTGAATCCTAAGCTTTATTCGACTCGATTTCAGGATTTTCTTTCCAAAGTTTTCCTCATCGAAAACTTAGAGAATTAAATCTCCTAAGTAATTTTTTTAAATTTAGTTATGATTTTGAGACTTGGGTGATAAACATGCTCTTATTTGAGTAGTTTTCTTCCTGGTAGATAGCTAGTAAAGGTCACTAATGAAGTAAATGATGATCAACATTTTTGTAATAGTGACTTATGTATATAGTTCTTGAGATAATTTTTGTGTAGATGGTTTGCATTTGATTGTTGGATCAAGTTTGACATGAAATTTTTAATTGTTACGGAGTATAACAATTTTATACTCGTAATTGTTAAATATTACGATAAGTTTTACCATCTCTAAAACATTTCATAGCTGAGCAAACGATAAGGCTATTAAAATCGTCTCATCGTCATATTAGCCATTAATAGCTTGTCCAACTTAACCAAAACTCGTAAGTATAAATGACAACCATTCAACCACTGCGTAACATGTCTCAATTTTCCATTAAGTAAACAAATATATGCATGTGATTTCGATGTCAATTGTTGTTTGCATGATTGGAATCCTAGGTATCACATGAAAATGATTGAACTCAACCCATCACTCGGCAAATTTCAATATTTTATACATATTTTCACCAGATACAGAACATGTCGCTCTATTAACGTATCTCCTATTTCCTTAAAGCTACGAAGTACATTAAAACCTAATTTTATGTAAATTCTTTTTTATCGAATACTCTTAAAACAAATAAAATAGTCACCATTACTTAAAAGTAAGAAATTTCTTAATTTAATTACTCACTTTATTTTTAATCATTAATTTGACTTTGATTTTGAAAATTGACATAAAAATATAAAACGACCGTCTTATATAAACATAATCGGCTAATTACCAAGACCATCATAAAAACCAAAAGGCGGTGAATACAACAAATACGAAAGACAAAGAGCGCCAAAATAATGAATAAATAACACCAAACAATACAATAACTCAAAATTACGAACGCTCGAAATTCCTCGACAATCAGGTAAATTTCATTTAATCTAAAATCTTGATTTCAAATTCTTTAGATTTATTACTTATTTTCCGTTTTAACCGTACTTGATCGTATTTAAATAGGTCGTGAGTGTGGTCTTAAATTAAACGGTCTCGACACTGTTGAGATTATTTATCTAGATTTATAGTCGCATTTAACTGTTTAATGATGAAATCGATCGTAATCTTAGTTGCTTGTATTGTGGAATTATGATTGCATGTGCTAATTAATGTTTATAATGTAATTATTGTTAATATGATTTGATGAATTAGGTATGAAATTGCGAAGTTTAGGTGAAATTTCACAGGTTTTAAATCCCTAATTAGTGAAGTATAATGTTGAATGCTCGAAATTCCGCGAGATCAGGTTGAAATAGTTTAGTTTAAAATAGTCGGTTTTGTGTATGACCGTTGTAAGTTAAATCATCGTAAAACTCCTTTCATTAAATACAAGTTTTAACCGTACTTGATTGTAAAAGATTGTTTACAATTTTGTGATTATTTATCCTGATTTCTGTTTACTTTTCACTGTTCGTTAATTTTGGGAATGAGCGTAAACCATAATTTGGCGAGGTTATCATCTAAAACCATTAAATTGAACCGATGTTCTTCCTCCTAATCAAACTATGGATTAGATATATTTTAATATAGAGAAAATTGTCGATTTAGGTTAATTTTCAAAATAGTTAAGATAAACAGATGACTATGATAGAAGGAGTATTGCTATTGTGAATATGATTTGGGGAATTAATTAGATATGAAAATGCCAAGGTGACGTGAAATTTCGTACTCTGTAGGTACTAAATCCCTAATTGGTGAAGTATCGCATAGAACTTGGTAAGTTGTACTCCAAGTTGTTTATGGTATTTGGTTGAGACGAGCATGTCATCATGAGTAGCACAAGTCCGCAATGAAATTGAGTGTTTTATTGTTTTGGTGTCTAAATACGAAAAAAAAAACGAATGAAATGTAAGTTTTAGATCAAAGCTGCTCGTTTAAGTGCAGCTGTTAGTTTTATGCTACTGTTAAACTTTGACAGAGGATGCAAAACACTAGAAACCCCAACTTGTACAAACATGAATTCCGAGCAATTCTGAAATTATGAAGACTGGGAATTCCGCAAGGGTCAGGTAGCGATTAATTACTCGTAATTTGCAAGTAACTACTGTATTATTTTATTACTGTATTTGGGAGATATGGCCAGATTTATACTCGCCATTAACAAATTGCTGAAAAAAACTTACTCTTGGTTTCATTTTACAAGTATCATTGCACTAGTTCCTACCGTTCACATTTACTAAAATCTTACTCTTTGAAGAAATCATGCACTTTGCTTATTTCTGGCATTCAGAAGGTTGTCGCTAGCTGCTTGAAGCCTGCTCATGGCATCTGTAATTTTCATTCTATCTTGTGGCAATTGATTGCAGCATGCCACTCCTACACTAATTACGGAAATAATGCATTCCGCTCTCAATTGAAGTGCATCTTGGATTGCACCTTTGTCATCAGTTACTTCACTGAGATCGTCCTCCTTAAGTGTCGGGTCTACAATCTGGAACACTTTGTCAGGTAATGCTGCTTCTCCGTACATATGAAGATCATATCCGTCCTTGAACATATCATCTGTTGGATTCTTTCCTGTCATGAGCTCAAGAAGCAATATACCATAGCTGTAAACATCACCCGCTGTAGATGCTTCACTTCCTAAGCCGTACTCTGAAATTTGATACCAATGGCAAAGCTTAGATACACAGAAAACAATTATCTTCGTATAGATTTCTTAAAATCCTTTTAAGTTTATGTTTTGCCATCTATTTCCTTTTAAGCTTGTAGCATGTCAATGATTGTATATGAAATACTAGGGATAATTGAATAGACAAACATGGATTATTTTATGTTCGGGGTATTTTGTCGATAATATTATTTCTTATATTAAAATCAGGTTTGAAATAAAAGGATTCGCAGTATTGTAACCTGGAGCAGCATAGCCGACAGTGCCCGGGATTCCTATCGTGCTACTTTGATTCGGATGGCGAGGTTGAGCTAGAAACCTTGCTAATCCAAAATCCCCAACATGAGCAACCATGTCATCGTCCAGCAGTATGTTACTTGGTTTCAGATCACAATGCACAATAGCAGTTTGACACTCGTGGTGGAGATAGTTGAGTGCGTGAGCCACATCAATCGCTACACCCACCCTTTGAGGAAGGCTCATATTTCCAACAGCTCCATGTAACCATTTGTCAAGACTTCCGTTGGGCATGAATTCATATACTAGAGCTTTGAAATCATTTCCTTGAAAGTCAATACTTGAGCAAGCTGTTATGAGGCGAACCAAATTTCGGTGACGGACATTCCTCAAGACTTTGCACTCTGCCAAGAAGCTCTGAGATGAAGCATGATGTTCCAAGTTGAGAACTTTCACGGCAACTGTCTTTCCATCCAAAATCCCCTTAAACACGGATCCAAATGAACCCGAACCAAGTAGTCTCTCGGGAGAAAACCCACCTGTCGCTTTGAGTAGCATATCGTAAGACACTCTCATGACTGCTTCCCCCGCTATTAACTCCGATGAAGAAGGCGGCTTTTTCTTTCTGATACATGTCAAGTATATCCCGATCACTATGGCCACCACCAGAACAACTGCACTTATAACTGGAATTATTATCTTAAGGGCATGGGACGTTATTCCTTTCTTCCCTTCCACGTTTTCATTCTCAGCGCATTTTGGTAAATGCAGCTCTTTAATTCCTCCACAAAGCTTGTTATTTCCGACAAGAAAGACTGCACTTGCATTTGCAAATACTGAATTTGTCGGTACCATTCCTTGAAAGTCGTTGTAGGATAAGTTAAGGTAATATATTGAGGAAATTCTAGAGAAGAAGTCTGGAATAGGACCGGACAAATTATTTTGAGAAAAATCGATTTCTTGGAGGCTAGCCAAAGAAGCATAAGATGAAGGAATGTCTCCATGGAAAGAATTCCTTTTCATATATAATAATTGAAGTTCAGTACACTCACTAAGACCATCTGGAAGTTGGCCTGAAAATTTATTGCTAGACAGTCCCAACTTGCCAAGGCCAGTTTGTTTACTAATTGCCAAAGGAAGGGGTCCTTCCAAACGATTGTAAGACAAATCTAGTTCAACAAAAGTAGCAGATGCTTGGAACAATTCTTCGTCCAATGTTCCATTGAGTTCATTGTTTGATAAATCAAGTTTTAGCAAGCTCTGGCAATTCCCAATGCTTCGAGGTATACTCCCTTTCAATAGGTTGTCGTCTATGTAAAGTGTACTCAAACGCGATAAATTTCCTAAAGAATGGGGAATGATACCTGTTAGTTGGTTGGAATGTAAATCAAGTAATTCCAATTTGCGGAGCTTCTCGATATCAGGAGGAATTGATCCTGTTAATATGCTATTACCCATATATAAGATCCGAAGGTTAATGAGATTCGTAATACTGGCAGGAAGTATTCCACTTATCGGACTATCTCCTATTGTTAGACTAGTCAAAGCATTGGATAGATTAGCAACAGATTTCGGTAACATTCCAGAAAAATCATTTGCATCTAATTGTAGGGATCGTAATTGAGTACAGTTAACTAGTGTACTTATAAAGTTGATGTCACCCTGCAGGTAGTTATATGAGAGAGATAAAAGATTTAGATGGTGAAATTGGTGAAAATCATGAAGTACCCTCCCACTGAAGCTGTTCTCATGAAGCATGATAGACTCGATGTTTGTGAGGTTTCTTATAATCTGAATTGACCCCGAAAAGTTATTTTCTGCAAGGCCAAACCATGTCAGACGAGGATTTGTGAAGCCGAAATGTGATGGAAGTTCTCCTTGGAATAGGTTGTCAGTAAGATCAAGAATTTGAAGGGAGGAGAGATTGAAAAGGGACACAGGCAGTGTACCAGAGAGTTTGTTAGCTCCAAGACCAAGATAAGTTAGGTTTCGCATCCCACTGATACTTTGTGGGATAGTTCCAGTGAATGTGTTGTAATCAGCAAATAATGTTACTAAGGAGGTAAGGTTTTGAACTATGTCAAAAAGAGGTCCAACAAACTTGTTATTGTTAACAATAAGTTTTCTCAGTTTCGACAAAGCGGCTAATTCAGCTGGGAGTTTTCCCTCTATCTTATTAAAATGTAGGTAAAGAAATCTGAGGTTGATGCAACCGGACAAGTTGGCTGGAATTTCACCTATAAGAGAGTTGTTGTGTAGCATTAGTGCTTGTAACCGAAATAAATTACCTAAGTTGTGAGGTATTTTGCCATACAGACTATTATTATAAAGAGAAATGGTACTAAGGAAGCTGAGGTTCGATATGAAAGGAGATATGGTACCCGACAGGCCTTGGGAGTTGAGATCTAATACCGTCACTCGATTGTGTTTGCTGCCGCAAGTAACTCCTTCCCAAGCACAATGATGAACGGAGTTATTCCAGGAGCGTAGAACCCCATCTGGGTGATCTACAAGTTGGCTCTTGATGGCCAACAGTGCAGTGCGGTCGGTTTCATTGCCTGGATAGTCGAAACGACCCACAGCTCCAGCTGCTGTAATATTTCGCGTCAGAAAAACAAGGAAAACCAGAAGGGCCGGTTTGCTACAGAGGTAAGAGATAGAAGATGAAGGATCATGTTGTGTTTTCAGGTGAGCACCCTTCATTCTCGTAATCTAGTTTTTTGTTTTCAATTGAGATGCACCTTTGACTTTCAGTGTCATCATTCATATTTACACGTAATAGTCTATTAGTCTTAAACAATGACTTTTTTTTTATGTATGCTTTTTCTATTTGTAGTATGAATGATTTGACTGTAATTCTGGTATGCTCTCTAATTCTTATTGTTGTTGAAAATATCGCCTATCAATGTGGACGTCTTGGCAGCACTTAAAGCTAAAACTTATTTTTCAGTTAAAGACCCCATCTTTTAACTTTTCCAATTAAGGACCTAAGATGCTTTTCTGTTAACTTCCGTCAGTTTTGGTAGACTTAGTCTATTTTCTCGACATGTTTGCTTTTGTTGTGCAAGAGCAATTTGGACATAAATAGATAATGTAGTACTTCGTATATTTTTTTGCTTATATTGGTGGTAATGCAAGTGACCAAGTATGTGGTACTCGTATGTAACATTGTGCTATGATGTGTAATTTAGTGCGAAATCTCCAAGTTTATGGCAATCATCCACTTATTAAGAATGTTTGGCCTCATCCTTATAAACGTTTAAAGAAATGATTTGTGCTGAGAATTGTTTTGATTATGAAGAAAAAAATCTTTTTAACTCTTTTACAATGGTTCATCAACTACCAGGAAATTTAACGGAGGATCTATTTTGAAGCAATCCCGAAATTGGTCAGCCTTGATATTACAACGATGTTTAGATTATGAGCACTGGAAATCAGCAAGGGTCTGGTAAATAATTCTTGTGTTAATTGATTTTAACAGCTCCTTTTGATTGGCATACTGAGTATTTATCTAGAGTTAAACAATCTCTTTTGACTAATTGATGAAGAATAATACTGTCTCTCACTGTACAAGTATGATTGCAATTTGCATGTGCTAGTTCCTTCTGTTCACGTGTGGGAACGTTATCATAGATATGATGTGATGATTTAGCTGTGAAACTGTAAGTTTAGGACAATCTAATAGTCGCGACATATGTTGGCGTATTTTTGAATTTTGCAATTTGTTATGTTTTCTTGGACTCCTGATTAGTGAAGTCTAGCATAGAATGATTATTTAGGCCCATTTGTTCTCACATTACATTTACAACAAATTGACAGACATAGCAGCCTTAAATTTCAACAGTAGAAGATTTGTAGTCTATATAGTTCTATGTTTAAGACTTCAGTTGTGGAAGCTTGTTATCCAGATAAAAATCAACCTCACGTACCTGCAATTGTTAATCACAATTCACGATATAGGGTAC
>JAUEKU010175142.1:0-10791 GCA_032274805.1 Gypsophila paniculata | reverse complement strand
CATAATGTTAGACATTCTTGCTGTGCTTCTTATGTTTCGATTATTTTCAAATCTCCGTTTTAACCTCGGTATTTAATAAAATTCCTAATTTACCCCCTTATGGCTTAAGCCTCCCTCGTCTGGAAAAAAGGATTATACAACCAGTTGTATTACAACCAAAAGTGAAATCAATTATAGTACAACCGGTTATACAACCTATGTATTGCCCTCGCCTATATATACTCGTATTAGGATTACATCTCAACTTTACTCTCATATATTAATCAATCTAACTAACTCCCTCACAACTTTTGATTCATCCTCACACCCATGACTACGACTACACCCTTCTCATCACTCTTCCTCTTCGTCGTCCTCCTCCTCATCGCTCAATCACCCACCTCAGAATCACGTGACCCCCACGTGATCAAATTCCGCTCCCCAGGCTTATACCCCGAGGGTCTCGCCTACGACCCTATCTCCCAACACTTCCTCGTGGCCGCCATTCGCCGTGGCACCTTCCACTCAATCTCCGACGCTGCCGTCACCGAAACCCTCACCCTCTCCCTCAACTCCTCCACCACCAACAACAACAACAACAACTTCCCCTCAAATCCAGTCATCCTCGGCCTAGCCGTCGACACCCGACGCAACCGCCTCATGGCCACCATCAACACCGTCAAATCACCATACCTCGCGGCATTCACACTAAAGCGAACCTCCTTATCACTCATCTACCTCACCCCCCTCCCAACCAACTCCCCCGACACCGCCATCGCTAAAGGAGTCACCGTAGACCCCCACGGCAACGCCTACGTCACAAACTCAGGCGAAAACTACATCTGGAAAGTATCCTCCAACGGCACCGCATGGATACTATCCAAATCATCAAAATTTACAAAACATCGAGTGGATCTGGCTTCCCCGTACAGCTACTGGGGGCTCAACGGCATAGCATACGTCACAGGAAAAGAGTACCTCCTCGTAATCCAATCAAACACCAACAAAATGTACAAAGTAGACACAGTAGACGGAACAGCGAGGAGTGTGACGCTACCGACAGAGATAACGGTAGCGGGAGGGATAGCCGTGAGAGAAGACGGAGTAGTGGTGGTGGTGACGACAATGAGGGAAGCGTGGATGTTAAAGAGTGATGATAGTTGGGGGAGAGCAGGGGTAATTGACAAAATTGCCCTTGATAAGGAAGGCTACCCGAGTAGTGTGAGTGTTGGGGGAGGAGGGAGGGTGTATGTGTTATATGGGTATGCGGAGGAGGGTATGAAGGGAATTTGGAGGGATGAGGAGAGACAGTGGTTTAGCATTGAGGAGGTGTGGTCTCAGAAACAGAGTGGTGGTGTTGGTGGTGAGACTGTTTGGCCCTTTTTTATGATTGGGCTGGGCTTGATTTATTTTTTGTTTTGGAGGTTTCAGATGGGCCGCCTCGTTTCCAATTTCGACAAGAAACTTGGCTAACAAACACAATACATGGCCCTTTTGTTTTTGGTTTGTCATTCTTTTTATTGGTTACGGAGGACGGAGTCTGATAGTATAATCGAGTGTGTAATAATGGATCGTAGCTTTCATTTTTGTTTGTCAATTCGACATCAGCTTTGCACCACCATTTTTTACAAACCGAGGTATCTACTCTTTCGATGTAATGTAGTGTCGTGGGGTCTCCCCGTTGATGAATGCTGTATTAAGTATTAACGCTGCCAAGTTACACAACCTTCTTGTGCCATAGTGACCTAGCCAAGAATAAATAAAAAAAAAAAAGGTTAATCAATACTTCGCCCAATCGGAATATGTTCTTCTCTTCTAACTATGAATCTATGATGATCAAACGATGTTATCATAATTATAAAATTGTAAATAATGTCAATCAATCATCAATGCATATCTTGATATTATTGTTCCCGAGTTTTATAAGACTAGAATTAGCGATTCGTATTTACTTTACTTGATCATTAAAATCAAATAAAAAGAGAAAATATTGCAAATAGTTGTACCCTCAAAGTGGTGAGCTAAAGTAATGCCCACTACTCCATATCTCCACAGATTGATAGCATATCACCATTTCCATGGAGGGAAAGGAATTGGGTACCCATCACTTTATTATCAGAAAAGGCCAAGTCCACAAATTGCTTTAAGGAACTGATGCTCTATAGCACCAAAAACAGGCAGAACAACTCCACGATCGAGATGGTGTTAGCTTGGATGAGATATAGATAAAAAGATATTCCGTAACATATTACACACGACTTGGCCTAACAGTTTATGATTAACTTACTATTTTGATCCGACTCTCCACAATATCTTGCTAATCCGCAACTGATTCGACACGTGGATACGGGTACGACACTTGACAATTCATAAAATGACTTATCACAAGGTAGCTAAAGACGCTTAACCAAGCACCTGTGTCGAAACTTCACCAACATATGTTACCCAAACTTTAAACCCTAGCAAGCTATAGTCATAATCTATAAATGATTCAGCATTCATAAGAACCAGAACATCAGTAAACCATATATGGACAATAGTCCCATCTAAGATGCCATACTCATCAGCAAATGGTCAGAGGCAGCATAGTTTCGAATGATATGGCAGATCAAAATAGAATTGATGCCCATTTCCTCAACTTACATATAAAAAAATAGAAAATAAGAAAAAGCAGATGCAAAGATAACAAACATGTGAGCACCTCGGCACACAGAAGAGACACTAACCAGACTTTACGTCTCTATATAAGACCTGCTCGATCTGTCGTTTCAGCATCAAGCTTAAATCATCAAAAAACTTCCTCTGATCATTCACCATCCCCGATGGCTTGCGTGCAGCAGATCAGGACTTCCTGTGAGTCCGACTACTCTGAAAAAGAAAAAACCCTCTGCAAGGACTCACATGGCCGTGTCTCGTCTGAACACATAAAGCATGGCCACAAATCAGATGCTTACGCGAGTGAAGGTGGCTACAAAGCCGTTGGAGCCAATGGTCACCAGACTTGCAACTCAGCTGCACCGAACAAGCACTCTGGCCATGTTGCCCCAACGTTAGGCCATCTAAGCTTGACTGAAAAGGTTACTGGCCTTTTTAGCTCCAAAAAAAACCACCAGGAATCTGGCTGCAACACCCATGGTCACCAGACCTCTAGCCATGGCAACCATGGACAGCAAACCTCTTCCCATGGCACCCATGGTTACATCGTCCCGGGACATGGCACCCATGCCCCCAACCAAACCTCTTCCAATGTCAGCCATGGACACATCGTCCCGGGACATTGTACCCAAGCCCACCAAACCACTTCCCATGGCAGCCATGGCCACAGCAGCTCTGGCTGCAACAGCTCCGGCCATAGCCATCACAAGGTTAGCAAAAAGGAAAGTTACGAGTTCGAGGAGAAGAAAGAGTACAAATCCTGCAAGACAGGAAAGGATAAGAAGGTGGTGAAGAAGATCAAGAAGAAGTCATCCTACAAGTCCAGCAGCAGTGACAGTGAGAGTGACAAGGAACACTGCTAATTGAAGGTATGTGTTCGATTGGCATGTCTTAAAAAGACTCAGTTGTCTAATTGAAGCCTTAACTTTTCATGTACTCCGTGAAGGTATGCTTAGGCTTGCCTCTGATATTTGCAGTACTGCTGAAGCTGCCAGATAAATCAGCAAGACTCCAGATGAGAGACATTGCTGAGAATCATAACTATATTATCTAATATTTAATATTATGTAAAATAATGCCCAGCTACTAAGCATAGCTGAGGAACATTTCTTAATCAATATCAAAGGTGTGTTGTGTAAGAATTATCCATGCATTGTACTGTCTACAGTGTTGATCAGTGAACATCTACGTTGTGCATCTATTCTTACCAAAAGCATGAATATACGTTATCTGGAGATGAGCAGACGACTGCACAATCACTAAGAAACCGCTTAGTGGACATTAAGTATATCTAGCTTCATTAGGTATGTTCGTCATTGTACTCAGTCTACAGAACCAAATGGGCAAGAAGCAATTCATATAACTCTTACAAATGAAGTAAGGATTAAGGAACACTCAGGGTGATGGTCTTACTAAGCTAACAGTAGTTCGCCACTAGCGCAAGTAAACTGACGAAAGAAAATGTCCAAAAACCGTTCCTACCTCCTCTAGTTTTGACTAAGGAAAGTGTGTATAGCAATAGTTTTATAAGGGACTAAACTTGGTGATGTTTAAAAGACATCACTGTAATCCTGCTAAGTCATATGACATATCCAAGGACTGGCCAAAAGTGTAAAGTATTGTATCATATGTCTGTCTACCCCTCTAAATGATGAAAACTTCAGTTCTTAAGAGCAGCTGAGGAAACAAATTTGATGCATTGAAGACGGTTGGCCTTATATGTTTCCTCACGCATCCATGGCTCCATCCCCAAACTTCCCCAGCTCATTGAGGCCAAGGGTATCAATAACAAGATAAAAATTCGAAAACAAAAACCAACAAACATCTTTCGAACATACGGAGTAGTAAATTATGATAAAGAGTGTCCTAAAATCACACAGGTGTATGCATGTCATCAATGTTAGATACTGTAAGTCTGTAACTATGACGATCACAGCAACATAATGGTCTAATAGTCTAATCATATTCCGCCCATGCAAGGAATAAGTTCTAAGCTTTGGCAGGGAGAAACAGGCCAATATTGATTTAAATTCAAATGCAAAGATAAATGGTTCAGAATAGTGGCAAAAGATTAACAGTACACCATGCATGACAGTGATGGTAGACAAAGGGAAGAATATATGATCACTGATTAAAGTAGGACTATCCACCTTGCAGACATCTACCATGTCTAGTGACAAGAATCAACAGATTAAAAATAATGTAGTGCACGAAGAATCTCAGATAACTAGATAAATCTTATTCTCTAGTTTTCAGTAAACAGGTCTTCCCCAATACCGTCAATAGCATTATGAACAAGAAAACTCTTAACATTGCCATTGAAAGACCAACACTTACCTTTTCATGGCCTCACTAAAAACGCAAAATCCCACCAAAGAAAACAGTTTCCACTCCTGTGAAGAGCACAGGTTCAGCCAAAAGATAACACAGATGAAAGGCAGGGTGTCCCCATATAAACAGCAGGACCACCAAGAAGTCGTCAAACAGCTCTTGTGGGGGAAACCTACTATACGTACCACTTGAGAATACTCCTATCCATAGTTCCATACCAAGAATTCAAGCTAGACACTAACTGTTCAAATTGGGCGCTTATGACAAGTTAACATTGCCGTTACAGCTAGAGTCTAAATATGAATTTCACAAATTTAGCAGGAATGAGATACCGATGAAGCTGCATGCTTGGAACATCACTACAACAGAACGCCGCTGCCCAAAACAGATCCTTCTGCAAAATTTGACCAACCTCTGTCATCCTTTGTACAGTCTGCAGACCCCAAGACATCCATAATTGATTCTCTTAGAACCAAGATTTATCCACTTTGACAAAGGCAACTGGAAACGAAAGAAGTTATCGACTTGACAGCAGACCTCTCGGCATCATCTTGTGTGGATCCAGTGACTAGCTGATATTTCTGTGCAATTTTAAATGAGTGATCACCACCTTCTATCACATGCAAATCATTTTTTGCCTTTAACTTTTGGCGAACAGCTTCTAGCATATCCAGAGGACATAACGGATCTTTGTTACCCTTCAGCCTCAAAAAGACACATAAACGTCAGTTACACCACACTAGCATGAGTCTAAAGTTGTTGTGTAAGCAATACCTAAATAAACAGAAACATAACGAGAAAAAACGATCACAAGTAATACACCCTCAATTGTCAATTTCACTAGTAAATACGGAGTACTCCATCATAAATCATAAACAGAAACGAGCTCGTAAGTTGAAATCAGGAAATCTAGTTGAACCGTGTTCCAGCGCAATATATCAGAAAGAGGCAGACCAAGAGCTGCATTGAAACTCAAGAACCAGACACAGAAAATTCAAGAGGAAGCAGTTGTGATATGTCAGAAAATGTGTGGACATGCACAACGAATCAGGTGGCGTCCCCTCTTGAATGGCTAAAAAATGCATGAAGGTGATGTCGGTGATCATCAGTTGGTGGTTTTTGGAAACTCTAGAGACGTGTTTCTACAGTATACAACCACCATTTTTGCCAATCAACAACACCAGAACAGCCAGCACGAGCACACAAGTATCATTTGGTCAATTATTTCAAGTGGTAACAGTTATTAGACCTGTACAAACATGATGGGAACAGTGAGTTCAGTCAGAATCTCATCCCGTACTGCTCCATTCCTCCCCTAAAACACCAAGTATTAAGCGTTATTTTACAAGGAGAAACAAGTAAATTCGTTTCGAGATCTACAAGGCTGCAAGAAATTAAACAGAATCATTACATAACAAGCACCAGAAGAGTTTATGGCCGACCTTCAGAGGGTATCCCAAACATATTATTGCTGATATAGAAATATTGTTTTGGCATGCCACCATGCAGCTAACTCTACATACAAATACAAACCAGAAAAGGATTACTTAAAAAACTTCTGTTTCTAATACTCTTCTCAAGATTATCAGGAAAATGTTCTAAATAGAAGCTTCTATATTTAATGATCTTCTCAAAATGCTAGCAAGATGCACAAAGCCACAAACTATCACATATCACAAAGAATCCAAAACTTAGTTGTAGAAAAGAACATAAGCAAAGTAGTATAGCAACAAAGCTTAACTGCGTACCCTGAACGGAAAAATGAACCATCAAAGCGGAAAAATTATTGTTTGTAGACGTAACAAGACAAAAGAAAAAGGCTAAGCACCTTGATCCCATCGACTTTCCAGCCAAAACGAGAGGATGACCAGGGTATTTTGCAGCAGCATTTCGAACCACATCTGTATGATAGTCGACCAATTTTTCTGCCTTAGGAGGTGCTCTTTTCTTCCCACCAGACAAATCTGTTGTCACAAAAACATTCTTCTACGTATGAATAACAAAACAGCAATTATAATCCTTCAGATAAAAACACTTGAATTCTAGTTTCTTGTGATCTTAACCATTTCGCATCACCTTATGAATGAGACTAGAACACACTTACTAAGTATATCATAATCCAAACCAACGACAAATAGAAACTACACTCACATGGATAGTCAAAAGTAACGACCTCAACAGCGCTTAAAGCCTTCCCTAGTATCTCTTTCCATCTGCAAATGTTTTCACAACACTTGTTCACGCTTACGGCCTTTCACACCAATACACCACTACCAAATTTGTTGTGCACTAGCATACAGGCACGAAAAGAATTCTTGTGTGATATATATAAAGATGCATAAATGAATATTGATACGGAGTAGAACTTAGGAGAAGGATAATAAATTGATAACACTCTTCATTCATTTGGGTCGACAAGTTAATATATGCTTGCAGAATAAAGCTAAATTCATCCAAGTATATCCATACATGGCGACAATGGCATCTTGAATAAACCATATTCCTTAACACTACGGAGCAATAGACGTACCCATCTAGTATCCTACAGTTCAGAGAACAAGTTCGTGTTCACAGAAGGCTATGAGGTCAAACACAGAGAGATTTTGTGACCTTGTTTACGAACCAAACACGTACTGTTCGAGTACAAATGATTTCAGTTCAAGGATTGCCCCGATCAAACCCTAAATCATGCAACCATGTCTAATAGTTGAATAATGGTTGACTCCACAAGACATTCCTAATCAAGACGTTCTTTGGTACACCAGGATCACCACGTCAACAAAAAATTGTTAAGAAATATCCAAGAAAAATAGCCTTAAAGACTACCCGTACTAATTTATTTTTTTTTGTAGCAGCGCAAACACCACGACCACGAGTAATTGTGGAAATATATAAGACTTCACATGTGAAGTTGAAGTTAGCCACATCGGTGGTGAAATAGAGTGGGGTCCATCTTAGAATGTCTATGAGGCTATCAACTATTACGAATTGATTTTAGTAAGGTCGGGCAGCCTCTTTCACTTCGGGCATGGCCAGGCCAAATTCAACAGTAATACACACAGAAGAGTAACATGCTACCAATAATTCCAAAAAAAAAAATGGAAAAGTTAGAGAGAGAGAGAGAGAGAGAGAGGGGAGAGATAACCGGAGCATCCAATCGGAAGAAGACGGTGCACCGGCGCCGTGAGCGAAGACGACAACTGGCGACAGCGGCATACGGTGTCTTCTGGATGAGCGACGCCGTTTCGAAGGCGGAGGTGAATCGCTCATTGTTGTTGCTAAGTACCAAAATTGAGTAACTCAAACAAAAATGATGAAATTTGGGAGATAACAGAATTTAGAAAAGGGGGTGTCGTTATTTTTTGACACTTTAAGCGGTTGTTCTCCGCGCCAATTTGAAGCGTGTAGCCATCACTGGGCCACAATTCAAGGCCCATGGGCTATCCTCCCTTTAATCCGTTCGTCCCACTTTCGGTCTTTTCTTTTTGGACTTAATTTTAGATTCATTCAGTTCATTCACTTCAGATAAGTTTCATTAAAATAATTTACACTGAAATAAGTTTCAATGATTTCCGTTCAGTTCCTTTGTCTTTTATATTATTTTTTTTCTTTTATGTAGTTCGTCTTTTCAATTGCATTTTGTGCATTTCACTTTTTGACACTATTCAGGAGCTTAGAGAATCTTCGAAATTCTATATAATATATATAAATGAAAATATAGTCATGTGTAGTCTTGTTTGATTCATATTCTTAAATACAATATTAATTAATATTAAATAAATAAATAAATAACTATAAATATCAATGTTGCAAAATGAGCCACAAGTGTGAAAAATCAAATCCAGAAAATGAAGTTGAATGGAAGGGGTGTCATTTATGGTTCATACTAGTTTTGTGCATACACATTCAAAGCAAATTGTTATGACACCCTCGTCCACAAGACAAACAAAATTTTACAAATACGGCTCACAAAATCACAATTTGATAACATCGCGTGCATTGAGTTATGTTAAAATGTGTCTTGTTTCATAATCAAAGACAAATAAAATTCTACTTCGTATAATATATATATATAAACATTGTTAAGATTTTAGCTAATAACCTATAAAATGAAACAAAGATTTGGTAAAGTTTGGCTTATGTAATTGTACTGTGTCATGATTCGTAGTTTTGTTGTTTCTTATACAAATTGCATATACTTAATGACGACGCATTGATCATTCCTGGTTAATTATTTGAGGTCTTTAGGACTTTCATTTCTTAGTACAGTGCTAATACTTTTCAAAGTCTTCTAAGGTCGATCATAATGCACAATTGGATTCAACACAAGTCGAAAGAATGAGGTAAAAGACAATGCAAAGTTTGACATTTATGTGAAAATAATTGAAGATTGTTGCATGTGATGACAATAAAGTACTTGACCTACATATTGTCAGGCTTTTATATTCAATTCAATGTTTTTATAACCTTGTCAAAAAAATTGATACCTTCCCATTTCAAGTGTCATATCTCAGCCCCCCCTCTCATAATTCTTAACCTTAACTGGAATATAATTGCTGTGAGCTTTATAGCCCACTAACGTATTTGCATTGCTGTTTTTATGTTTGCTACATATATGTATATACTTGCTACACCCCATATTATTTGATTGATCATACATGTATAATTTCATAATTTGGTCAATTTATCAATGCAGACAAGTCAGATGTATACGAAGTGGTATTTTCGTGTTTTCTAGTGCATGTCTCAAGTTCTTGTTCTAATTTTGAGCAATTGATTTTGATGTCGAAATTTGTATGTTTAAACTAATAATGAGATATGAATGTCATCTTGAAGTTGTCTAATAATCTCTCATAAACTATATACACTGTACTCCATACTACATACATAAATCATTTTATATAATAATAATAGTAATGTCGTCATCATCGAATACATTAATCTCTAATTAAATCCATGTAGGCAAGTAGCTTAGCTTCTTATATTTACTCTTCTACCTTGCTAAGGCATGCTACATGCCTATTAGAAACACATTACATTAATAAGTAGCTTCAAACCAAAGGAGATAGTGATCATGCATGATCATGATTAGGCCACATTTAGGCAGCACCGATCAAATAAAAATCACATTGAACACGACTTATTAAGCCAACTCTTGATTCTTCTCCACTACTCTTACTTCCGTTGCAGATCTTAGTGTCGTTGCCTACATATAACGAAAATCATAATGAACATCATAAGCCACTATCAAACATTCAAACTAATACATCATAATGAACATTATACATAACACATACTTCGGTTTAATTTTTACTACTCTCTTCATTTCATTCTTTTCTTCCCACTTTCCTTAAAAATAAATTTCATGATTTTCTTCTTATTTCTATTTTTGTCGATTTTCAACCATTTTCAACCACACAATCTCATCCACATAAGCCACTTCCTTAATCACGGTGCCAATATCAAATGGGAAGATAATGGTGGCCGGAATGGAGGGAGTATATAATTTGTATATTTTCAAGTCAACACGAGTGTTTCTTAAATTAACCGTTAAATTTTCCTTCCTAATATAATACCTTAACTTATTCATAATGCGTCATAATTTACTTATATTTAATACAGTATATATTTACCAAAAATACGAAATACAATATAATAATATACAACCACACAATAATAATCTAACACTTTATACGTAAGATGTACCTGATCAAGGGTGATTTCGACGGCGAAAGCATCAACAATAACGAGAGACAATGTCTTGTTGTAGGTGCCGGGCTCAAGGGTTCTAGCCAAAAGTTCATCATGCTTCTTACTTAGATACAT
>JAUEKU010175131.1:0-10792 GCA_032274805.1 Gypsophila paniculata | reverse complement strand
TTCCACATCGTTAGTGTGGCTCCATTATGGGTCCTAGGGCGCTCGATCGGGCCTTTTACGATGAATCGTGAAGGGGTGAGAACTCGGCTATCCCGAATGACATTGCTAAAGTAGCGCCGTGATTAGGGACCGTTTCTCTTGGTCGTATAGGTCGTTTTGAATCCTCGGGTTACTCTGAACAAGCTAACCAAGGCATTCGACTCGAACGAGTCAATATGAACATCGATTTTGAACTGTTTTTAGATTTTTCGAGTTTTACCTCTTAGTTTTTCAAAATAAAAAGTTTATTTTATTAAAAAAACTAAATATCCCCAGTGGAGTCGCTAAATGTGGATACTGGGAAAAATCCACACGACGTTTTGTAAAGGGTTTTCGTTCTGCGCATCCGGTGTTAGTTCGAAAACGATGCATTTGTTAAGGTAGGTGTGCTTACTTTTGAAAAGAACGATTTAAAAAGATTCGATCAAGTTTAAAACCATAAAAATCGTGCGAAGTGCATTCGGAGTCACCACCTGTTCAGGCCCGTATCCGTACCCCCCAAGACTGACCCATCGATGAATCGGTTTTAAGTATTTTAATTATAACAATGCCGATTGAATTTATCGATTTCGTTAACGAATAAGAACAAGTTTTCGCTTTGTTGGTCTTTATTTTAGCTACAAAATGGCCCAACACCACAAATAAAGCACAAACATAAAAACAAAGCCAATTTCTCCAAATGGCCCAAAACAAACCTCCTAACTCCTAATTTTGGGCCCTATACCCAAAATCCGACGTTCGGCATGTCGTATGCACGAACCGAGTTCACATCTTTGCTTCTTTAGAACTCTCGGTCAAAACTAGCTCAAGTCAAATTTTTTGGGGCCAAAACCAAAAATCCCTAGTCAATAGGCCCGTTGACCAAAAATCGACTTTTCGTACTTTGAACACAAAAACTGATCCCATATCTCGAACCAAAACGACATTTCGCACAATAATAGCTTTTGTCAGAAATTCGGCTCGGGGCCCGAAGCCCGAGCCCGATTGAAGTGGGCCCACTTCAAGGCCCACTTCCCACAATAAAAAATCTCACAAATTCAAGCAACAACCATCCCACTGTGCGCGTAACCGTTGAGTCAAACCCACGAAACCCACTCAACGTCCGCACGCATAACCAGGAGCACGTTACGCACTCGTTGAGAAAGTCTAGAGGGGTCTTTGAGTCCCCAGTGGTCTAGTGACCCGCTCCCTGGGGCGCCAACGCACTGGCGACCAACCCTTATTTTTGGCATTTTTGCCTATAAATACAAGGCAACCCCTGAACGTTTCAAACACATTAGATATCATTTTCATGCATACACTTTCTCAAAACGCAGACATACTCTCACAAAAACTCTCACAAAACACACAAAATTATTTCGTTTTAGTCCCGAATTACGTCATTTTAGAAGGTAGATTCCTTCTTCCACGATCTATGATGTTCTAGACTAAAAAAGGGTTACATTATCCCACCTCAACATTGACATCGTAACAACCTTTCATAAAAGGCGTTATAACTCGGATGCCATATCCGTTTAACCTAGGGATGACAATGGGTAGGGTCTGGGTCAGGTCTTATGAGACCCGGACTCGGACCCGCATCCAAAATATTAGACCCAAACCCGACCCGGACCCGACAGGTCCGAAAAGTTAAGACCCAGATCCAGACCCGCTGGGTCCGGGCCGGGTCCGTGTCCAATGCAGATCTAACATATATGTTGTTTTAAAAAAAAAATAAAAAAATTAGGCATTGAAGTACATGTTTCAAAATATAGCCCCTAATTAAACCCTCAAATTTACATATCCATTAGATAAAAAAAATCATGTAGAAATTCACAATTCACTCTGGAATATCAAAAATAATAAAAGTGCAAAAATTTGCCCGAATGAGAGAAAGAGCGAACTACCGAGAACGAGGTAAGAACGAAGGAGATAAGGACCATACACATGAACTAACGAAATGAGGGATGAAGCAACTGTGAACTTGCCAAATTGAAGAGCCAAAAGAGTGCAAAAAACAACAGGGGTTTGGAACTTTGGAGTTCGAAGGCAGTAGGATTTGGTGTACTTATGTATATTAATTTGTGTTTTTTACAAATTTGTGGGTCTACGGGTCGGGTCCGGGTCTTAACAATGAGACTCGGAGCCGACCCGGACCCATATTAAAAAGATCCAGACCCAAACCCGACCCATTAGGGTCGGGTCTAGCGAGTCCGGGTCGGGTCTTGAACCCATTGCCATCCCTAGCTTTGAGCCTATACTACCATTCAAAACACAACACGACTAACTAGTGGAGGCGGGGAAGGGGCGAGGAGAAAGGGGACCCCTCCACCAAAACGACAAACCGATCACACACTAATCGACACACAAGGGAAAGGGGCGAGACTAAACGAGGATAAGGGCTTGCTGAAGGGTTGAAGTATAAAAGGTAAATGGCAGGGATAAGGTGCTGGTGGCGGTTAAAAGGGGGGTTGAGAAAGTGTTTTAGGGTTTTAGGGTTTTAGATAGCGAGGAATTCAGTGAAAAATTACTTTTAAACTGGTCTGTGTAAATTAGACTCGTTGGATAGGAGTCGAATATGTGTCCAAAGTAAGATAGACGAATTTGGATATAAATTTTACTGGATCCACCTCAATACCATCCCTCATGCTCTTTCCTACACCCCTTTTACTTTTTCCTACATCAATTTTATAATTTTGCCCTTATCATTTCACCCCCTCATTTCCTTTCTCTTTTTTTTTCTCTCTCTTTTTTTTCCTACTTTATTCATTCAATTAAAAATAAATTACAAAAATATACCTTAAAAAAAATAAATACAAATACGGACGCCGACAGCGGCCACCAAAAAAAAAGAAATTTCAAAACATAATTCAATTCAAAATAAAAAAAAAATATATTAAAAAAACAAACAAAAAAAACTAAAACAGTACAATGTAAAACCACCTACTCCCTTCAGTTACTCACCTGCCGCCGGCCCCCCGACGCCGACAGCGGCCACCAAAATCCGACCACAAATTAACCCTAACCTTAATTTAATTTCAACCCTAAACCACCATTAACCCTTACCCTAATTATTGAAAACTTAATCAAAATAAATAACAAAAATGTTAAAAATAGTATCGAATATTGAATTTAGATCGTTAAAGTGAAAATAATGAGTCATATTCAATTAATTGATACTCCGGATAAGAATGAAGGCAAACAATTGGAAGAATAAAAGAGAGAAAAATTGTGCGACAAAAAAAAAAGAGGGGTACAAAATGAAAAAATATGACATTGTGTGGGAACGAGTAAAAGATGTATAAAAAAGATCAAGTATGCTAAATTTTTACTCGTCAAATAATTTTCTTTTTTTTTTTTTAATAAATACAAATACGGACCTATGTCTACATCCACCCCCATGTCCCCTGTCTCGTGCCGTCCCAATGACATTCTATCCCAATGACATTCTATAGTTCCCAAAATAGTTGAGGTTTAGAGAGGGAACTGCGAAGTATACGCCCCCAATCACACAGTCGGAGTACCATTTTTAACACTAAACCCTGGAAATTGCTGCCACTTAACTTCCATCTATCCCTTTTACAATTGTAAGCTTCTAACTTTTCTCTTCAATTCCTACGCTTATACCGCTTTTTAATATGAACAATTTTTAGTCTTTTGATTTAAATTAAATTTCTTGCATTGTAAAGTCGTTAAATTTATGTTGGGTTTTGTTTATACTGATTGTTTTTATAGGGTTTGTGTTGAATTGCTGTAAAAAGTTGTGTTCTTTTGTACTAATTTTAGGGTTTTCCTCGTGAATTTATTGTTCAAAACTTATAATTTGTGTACCGGAAATTTCTAAGCCTAGTGGTTAGGAGGGAGGTATTGTGGACAATAGGTACTAGGTTTGAATCGCCCTCATTTTTGTCGACTGACCTCGTACCTCTTCTTACGCCCCAAAAAAATAATTATAATTTGTGTTATTTCCATTATAATTGGTAAAACATTAGGGAAAATAATGGATGCTATAATGTTTTAATGTAGTTTGATGGATCGATGATGAAAATTTGTGCCATATTGCTGTGAAAGTTGTGTTCTTTCTGTAAAAGTTAGGGTTTTTGGTCTCGATTTTGCTTTTCGAAGCCTACTTCCAATATCATTGGAAAAAATTAGGAAAATAATGGATGATATAGTGTTTGAATGTACCCAAATGCATCAAATTTATGTTGGGTTTTTAGTTTGATGGATTGATGAAGAAAATTTGTGCTATATTGCTGTGAAAGTGGCGTTCTTTCTGTACCAATTAGGGTTTTTGTTCAGGATTTGCTTATCGAAACCTAATTTCAATACAAGTGGCAAAAATAGGGAAAGTACTGCACGATTTAGTGTTTGAATGTACCCAAAAGCATCAAATTTATGTCGGGTTTTCGTTAGATTGTGTTAAAGGGTTTGGGTTGGATTGCTGTAAAAGTTGTATTCTTTTTGTGCCCATTAGGGTTTTTCGCCACGATTTTGATTTTTGAGACCTATAATTTGAGTTACTGCAATATAATGGGTAGAAATATAGAATTACTGCATGATATAGTACCTCACTTGTGATACTTTAATTTTGTTGGATTAGGCATATGTTTTATTTTTCGTGAATTAAGCGGTTTTTTTTTTTTTTTTTTTTTTTGGTGATTAGATACCATAGGAAACTACTTTTGTTGGGATGAGGAAGGGTCTAGGTTACTGGATTCAGTAGTGATTCACTTAAAACCCTAGTGAAATCGTGAACTGATTCAAATGTATAACGTACCATGTTTGTGATAAGAATTTATGTGACTTAGACTCTATTTAGTATATAGTGTGTATCGTGTATTTGTAACATGTGTTTATATCAAAGTGTTCTATATATTTCACGACCGTGCGAGGGGTATGGCAAATAGCTTCCATTTAGAAGCTCTTCATATCAAAGTTTGTGATCTGAGATGATAGTTAGTAAGGGATATCATTAATTTGAAACACCGAGCTTCAAAGAGTAAAATGAGTGATAAAGCGGGACTTGTTTTGATGCCATCTTTATTCTGCTTGAAACCCTAATCTTTGAATATCCTTTTTCATTTCGATGAAACGGTGATTTTTAATAGATGCAATTCCTAAAATCCAATTTGTTTCAAAATTTTGACCAGGTTTAGTCAACAACTTCCTTTTCACTACAGCAGAAGCAAGACACTTAACCTACTTCAAAGGACATGGTAAGATCTTGTTGTAAGCTCTTAAAATATCGTTTACATGTTTTCATTGGTTATCGGGATTTCGATTTCGGATTACGCATATTGAAGTTGTAGTTCAGTTATCCTAATGCTAGTAAAAGTCGAGTTTTGCTACAGTTGATTATTTTATGGACAACTTGACTGGTTATTGTTCACTTCTTTGTGTTTGCGTTCACTTCTAATGCCATAATATCTTCTTTGTATCAGTCTAGCAGAAAGGAGACAGTTTTAGATCTTGCCAAGTTTGTAGACAAGGGTGTCCAAGTCAAACTTACTGGTGGAAGACAAGGTTAGATTAGTTCATCTTTTCATTTTCATTTCTATTGGTGCCAGCTACAAGACCGCGACACTGAAACCTAATGATATTTTGGGGGTTTTGGAGATCACCTCAACTGTAGATTACCGCATTTTGTAGCGATATTCGCTGAATTTAGCTAGGTAAGTCTGCAATAGCCAATACCATGGCCGTGACCGATACCTGGATTTATAATATGCAGCTATATGATATGTCCTTCTAGATTTTGATTTGTATTGTAGTGCTTTCATGTTTTATGCATTGGATTTTTCTGTTCATGCCCATATAATAATGTTCTTTCATCTTTTGCTTATGCTAACTTGACATGGTATAAGGATAGTATGAACCCCTGTAGTTTTCGGGAACCCTCTTATGATTTGTACACCTGAGCTAACAGATTCTAATATCCTTGACTTATTCCAAATTTATGCCCCGTGTTACAAGAATAGGTCCTGCTCTGAAACTTGAAAGTGTATTCACCAGTCACACAGTTACATTCTATCTCATATTCGAGGCTTGTCTGTCTTGTTTGGCTGCCTTACATCTTCAAGTATCATTTCTTTTTGTGGAACAGTCTTCTAAACTCTGTGAAATGCCCCACCACTTGTCACTTTGTTTTCACTCAGCTAAGTGCAAGAAGCTGTTTAGTGAGCCATGTTGCTTTCTTTCATAATTTCAAAGCCAAAAAAAGTGTATCTTTATAAACACAAATACGCTATTCTAGCTACGTACGTGTATTTATTTTGTCAGTCTTGAGTCCTTTGTTATTTGTTTTGTTCTGGGCACCTTCCTTATGGTTATATTTTGGTTCTCGAATTAACAAGAATATCCACCGTCAATCTGCATTTTTTACATGGAGAGCCTTTGAACCCCCGTCCAAGGAATAAGTGAAATTAGGCCCATAAGGCAACCGTGATCTGATCTATGGTAGATGACCCAGGCTTAGAGGAAGTGAGGAACAGTATTTTTTATACCCCTCAAGTCCTGCAAACTGTGAGGCCTATGGTTTGGAGACGAAAATTCTTTAACTTCTCTTAAGTTTTCCATTACATGTGGAAGATATCACATTTATCTTGATTTTTCTGGATCGTTTTCCATCAACAGTAACTGGAACGCTGAAAGGATATGACCAATTGCTGAACCTTGTGCTGGATGAGGCCGTTGAATCTCTGAGAGGTATGTCTTCTTTGCATTTATGGCCTTGTTATAAACACAGGCCGTTGATGGACTTGTAGACTTGTAATGTTGTGCAAGAAATTATATTTCAGCACTCAGGAGTCAGGAGTGTCGTTTTGCTTATTTTGTTTCAGAAATTCATTACTCTCTCGTCAGCGTTAAAGTGATTCTGTCTTCGTTATACCTGCAGTATGTTATTCGTAATACAAACCTATGTCCTCACTATAAAATACAGGCAATTTAACTTGTAGTCCCTCGTTCTTCTTTCACTTGTATTCATTACATTTGCTGACCACAGCGTTAGGAGATGAAAAATATGTGAGAAACGATTGGGCGCATGGTTCACATGAGATTGTTCTATGGGTTATTTTTAGTGAAACAGGGAAAGTAATGAATTGAATTGACTATTTCAGAAAACAAAATGTAGTGAATTAAAATGAATTTTAATTTAAGTTGGAGACTTGAACCAATATGTTATGAATGTAGTGACAGCCCCTATTGCACATAATTTTGTTTCTCGAAAATACATATTTGTTAAATAGTATGCCTCATCCTTTGTGTATACGAAACACGCACCTTCGTCCTTCGCTTTGCGCCTTGCCCCTTGTTGCCATGAGCTCCTTTTGTCTCGGTGCTTGTTGCACATCAAACCTAGTAATATGGTGAACATAAGTTCTAATTTCCCTAGTTTGCTGCATTTGTAGTTTAGTGTTGTTGCGTTGGACTGTTGGTAAAGTTGGCGGAACTCAGCTCCATGTAAAGTGTAAACACAGCTTTTTCGCTATTTTTTTTACTTTGGTTGCAGATCCCGATGACCCGCTGAAAACTACTGACCAGACCCGACGTCTCGGCTTAATTGTATGATTTTTTGCATCCTGATTTTGTTTATGCGGTCTGTGATTTCAAATACAGGTTAATATCAGGTCCAATAGAATGTAATATCAACTACACTCTAGGTTGGATCAATTTGATATAATCGAGTTATACTTTTGCATGTCTAATTTATATCCTGGGTTCGGCTCATCGATTATTTTATGGCAGGTCTAGTCAGCCATTCAGGTCGTAGTAATACGAATTATCAAAAGTACGGACTTCTAGTTCCTGACGGATATCCTTGAAAGTGAACATGAACTGTATTCTGGTTTTGCAGGTTTGTAGAGGAACAGCCGTGATGCTCGTCTCCCCAACTGATGGAACTGATGAGATTGCAAATCCTTTTATCCAGCCAGATGGTGCTTAGGCGATGTCATATGCCATTAACTTATTGACATGGTTAGTCGAGACATGATGCTCTTTAATTACTGCTGTACTAAACCGCTACTGCTCCGTTTAGTTCCTGTAATGCTAGCCGAATGTCAGTGTAAAAGTGAACTCTTGCAACTGCTCAGGATCTTGACGTGCAGTTTCTTAAATTTGTTAAAATTCGATAGCTTGTTTAAGGACAGTTTCGAGATTTGTGCTAACATTGTTCTCTGGGTTCCCGTTTATGGACCTTACTATATCGGGCACGACGTTCTTAATGCTTACGTTAGAGCTGTAATATCTTTGTTTCAATCCGGATAACAAAACCAGTTGTCTTGACCTGATCACCGTCCTCACCCATTCTGGGTATCGGATGCTAGATGCAAGCGGTAAGCTAACGTAGGCTCTGTTCTTTTGGACTTAATTTCAGTTCAGTTCAGATCCATTCAGTTCAGTTCAGATTCATTCGGTTTTGTTTTATTTCGTTCTGTTCAGTTTTCAACTTATATTTTTCTTAATCTTATACTTACTAATATTAATATTGTGGATTAATATTATTTATTTATTTATGGATTAAATTCATTACTTTTCTGAAATTCACTACAGCTTGTCTCATCTGGGTTATTTTCAGATAAAATGTAGTTCGGTTTTTTTTATTTATTTAGTATCTGGACTAATATTAATTTTGTGGATTAAATCAAGTTATCATCACGTCACGATCCATCTCGAGTGAAATTTGGTTCTGGTAATTTGTCGAGTGATATCAATTAGCCTCAAGTCTGATCGAGTCGATTATAACCATTTCATCTCCAACAAAATTTACGTCAAACCCGTAACGATTCTATACCCGATTCATGACCCAAAAATTTCCCCAACCCTATATAACAATTTCGAGTTTTATTAGATCAGATTCTCGGCGATTCGATTTGGTTCGAGTCGGATCAAGCCTTAATGTTCTTCCCCGCCCAAAACCCAAACCAAAGTCCAAAACTTTCACCAGTTCTCCCCCCTCCTACTCTAATTCCACCTTCTTCCTCAAATTCTTCCTTTCATTCATTTTATTGTTTCTTACACTACACAGTAAATTTTATGGGTTTATTACGCCGTTTGATGTTATTTCCCCATAAAACTCACAGTTTTATTGTGCTGCAGTTCGGGGAGTACGGGGGTATTGGGGGTCACGTCGGGTCGATTCACGCTGGAGATTGTACATGGGGAGCCGGTGGTCGTTGGTGGCTTCGATTGGAAAAATACGAATGGTGTAACAGTTTAACTGGGGTTTTATGATTAGGGTAATTGATGAGAAGGGGGTGAGTATGAAATAAAAGTTGGAGATGACCTGTTAATCAGGATGCCGGTCACCTAGTTTATTTTGAGAATAAGCTACTCAAAGTTAGGATTATTATGAGATTAAATATAGGTAGGATTATTTTGAGAAGATGAGTGTTAGTTTGGATTATTTTTATGAAATAATCCTAATAATAATTATAGGGAATTAATTTGAAACGAAATTAAGTTTAGAAGATTATGGTCAAAGAGAGTAATAAGTCTCCCTTAGGACGGATATACCCGTTTTATTGTTAAAACGGGTTAAGTATCATTCCACTTGTGCATATAAGATAAGTTTTTTGTTTTTCCCTATGCATTCTACATTTATTTTATTCATATTATTTGACTGGACATACACATCTTAAATAAGAATTTGGGAAAGAGTTCTTATACTGACATGAACAATCACCTTAAAAGTTTATGTAAGCTTTGTTTGATTGTTCATATAATTGAGAGATGACAACAACCAACAACAAGTCTCACTTGAGACGGACTTATTTTCGTCGTAAGTTTATGTCGAAAATATGTTACCACTTTTTACTAAAATAATAACATTTAACGATAAAATGTTGTAACAAGTAATAAAGCCCTAGTTGAAAAGTGATTCTCCCGTCGTTACTTACGACCGTCGTAAATGAGAATTTGCGGACAACATATCATCATGGCCTCCACTCATGTATTAATATTACTTTCTTCACACCGACCATTGTCATCTTCATTTTGACAGTTTCTATTCCTGGAGTCATCTTAACTTATTTTTTGTTAAAGTTATTTCCATGCATTTCTTAGACTTTGACAGTTTGAATCATTCAACTCGGCTCAAAGTTCGCACCTCGGTGCGTGTTCAAGTGTCGTATCAACGGCTGGTGTGAAGCCAATGATAGAATCGGTACTCTATTTTGAATCAATGAGTTGGATATAATCAAATCGTAAGACAGAGTTCCAATTGATTAACTACTTATCTACAAGTTAAGATCTGTATTGGTTTTCTTTCAACAAACAAGATCGTCTACAAACTTAAGATTCTACGTACAATCGGGATTAGTAACAGCTTATTGGGTCGTCAAGTCCTAAAATCGAATCGGATTCCATCAACCATGTGTTTGACACAAACATATTAGTAGTAACTGAACTCCACTTACCCCGCCACTCCCAAACTTCCATTCGACTAGCAAACGTATACAAAGTCGGATCAACGTATTAACTCGATAGCTGACATAACCAGAAATAAGTATATAAAACACTTATACAGACAGAAACATAGACAACAGTATAGTTCACTCTTCCAGTGAAATTATAGATACAATTTACAACTACTACAACGATGAACAATGAATAATGTAGTCTCACATATTTATTAGTATGGTGATGTATAAACCCGAAGTTCCTTACATCGGACCTTCGTTGAGGGATATCACGCTCAACGGCCCTTCGGATTCATTATCTGAGAAAACACAGCACTCGGTGTCAGGCCGTCTGAATCTTCACTGATGAG
>JAUEKU010175120.1:0-10792 GCA_032274805.1 Gypsophila paniculata | reverse complement strand
AATAACTGTCACTAAAAATAATCACCACAGAAAAAAAAAAGCAAAAAAAAATGGGCTGAAATGGCTGGTCCACGGCCGGGCCGTGGCCCAGCCGTGTGCTGCCCAATATTTTTTTTTTTTTAAGGAATAATTATCATTAAAATGTATAAAAAATCAAAAAGTCATTTTTGGCATAGTGGGAGGGTCAATAAATTTTATCTTAGAGGTCATAGGTTCAATTCTCTTTGCTCTCATTTTTACTTAAAAGTTGATTTCGGTTTAAGTTCAACTTTTATTTTTTTTTTCGTGCCAAATCCAAGTTTTTCGGTTCGCTTTTTAGAAATTTTAAAAACAAAAAATTTCAATTTTGCAATTGTTAAATGATATTAAAAATAAAAAAAATAAATTAAAATAATAATTTTGCGAATTGTCATTAGTAAATAAAAATGTCGACTGTATAAGCAATATGTCGACTGTATACAGCACGCCCCTAAAATTTCCGTATTTCGTGATTAGGAACGAAATATCGTGAGCAATAGATTCTAGGTTTGAATCCCCCTTCTCCTTGGTTGTGTTGTTTTCGTGCTAATTTATCGTCATTATCATAATAAAAAAAAGTAAATAGATAATCAAAATAAAGAGAATTGTCTGAATCCTTAAAGCCCGACTATGTGATTGACTTTAGAAAAGTATTAAAATATAAAAAATTATAAATAGAATTAAAAATAATGAAAAATTAATTTTGACAAAAACAAATAATACAAATGAATCATATCAGTCTTAAGCATATAGTAGTACTCCTTACCAAAATCATACAAGTCGAATGAATTAACGAAATTAAATAAAAGGGAATATGTTATACACAAAAAATGAGGCCATCATTTAAGAGAAATTTTTAGGTGCATCGAGAGAACCATGTCATCGTCCCCACTGGCCTATCCAATAAGAAACCTTATTTTGTATTCTTTATTTGATTATTTATGGGAAACTAGACCCCACTTAGTTAATTCAAGTATTCTCAATGGTTAGGGAGGACGGTGACATAATCCTCTCGATACACCTTAAAATTTTTGGTCATTTAAATACAACGACGACCTTTTTTCTTGTATTTTGTAAATTGAATTTTGTATTATGAAACAATTATATTAATAACATTATTAGTATATGCTCAATACATATAGTTAACTTTTATCATAAATTATAAATCCGACATTATTTTTATGCATACAACGATATTACAAGAGACCAGACTAACCCTACTTCATAGTTTCCCATGAACTCCGTAAATATGTAACCATATTCCTACCTACTCTGACAGCAAACACACCAATTAAAAAAACTTAATTACTCCTACAAGTGGTATTAATCCACTATTAACACTACATTCAAGACACAAATATAAGCATAAAATTTCATAGACCGACAAAAAAGCTAATTAAACTTTCTCTTTTTTTTTTTCTCCCTCTTTCAAAAAAAATGAAGATGAGAAAATTTTCAATACCATCATCATTCATATCAATTTGTTGGTTTAGTTCTCTTTTTGCAATTTGTTTATTTTCTTTTTTATATCTTCATCCTAAAGACAATGATAATTGTATTAATATTCTTAGTATTAATAATGAATCTAAAACTACTATAAAACCTTCATCAAAGTTTGCTCCCTATGAAACAACTATCAATAATACTATTAATGATGTTCCAATCATACCAAGTGAAATCAATAATATTACTAGTAATAATATTACTAGTAATAATATTATTACTAGTAATAAGATTGATATAGTTGAGAAAGTTGATGTGAAATTAAATGTGTCACCAACGGTCGAGGACTCTACAGGCGGTAACAAAAAGATTAAACTGAATGAGTCATCAACGGTCGAGGTCTCTACGAGCGAAAACAAGAAGATTGTTGTGGAGGAGGATGATGACGACAACGACGATACAATACCGTCTTACGACGTGTTTGCGAACCCGCCATGGAATTGTACTAAGGAGGAGAGGATCAAGTGGCTCAAGGAGAAGCTTGAAGAGTCAAAGTTGGTGAAGTCAACGCTTAGGACAAAAAAGTTTGAGGAGAAAATTCAAGGGTTTTTGGGAGGGAGTAATAATTGTAGGGTGAATATTTTTTTAACTTGGATTTACCATGCAAGTTTGTTTGGTAAAAGGGAGATGTTTGTCCTAGAGAGTATCATAAAAGCACACCATGATGGGTGTGTGGTGATACTCTCTAGGACAATGGACTCGAAACCAGGACGGGCTGTGCTGCAGTCCGTCCTGGATCGTGGTTATCGAGTCCTGGCCCTGGCCCCGGATTATCACTACTTGTTTAGTGATACTCCGGCCCAGGGGTGGCTCGAGAGGTTCAACAACGGGGAGGTCGACCCTGGGACTGTCCCCATCACGTTGAACCTCTCGAACCTGCTGCGGCTGGCCGCGCTGTATAAGTACGGAGGGGTCTACTTTGACAACGACATGGTGGTACTGAAGGACGTGTCGAAGCTGAAGAACACGATCGGGATACAGTCGGCCGACCGGAAGACTGGGACGTGGAGGACAATAAGCAATGCAATGTTGAGCTTTGACAAGGGGCACCCATTAATGTGGAGGTTTATGGAGGAATTTGCTTGGAATTTTGATGGGTTTAAGTGGGGTGTTAATGGACCGGAATTAGCAACAAGGGTTGTTACAAAAGCTCTAAATGATTCAAATTATCAATTCAATATAATTGCTCCAATTGCATTTTTTCCAATTGATTGGAAGAAAATGCCAAAATTATTTGAGAAACCAAATAAAAATGAGCCAAATTGGGCTAAAGATAGATTTGGGGAAATCAATGGTGAGTCATATGGAATTCATCTTTGGAATAGACAAACTCAAAATCTAAAGATTGAGAAAAAATGTGTCATAGGTAGACTAATTTCTAACCATTGTATCATATGCCAAAACATTTACGATTCATAAGTTTCGGGTAAAATAGCTTTATGGTAAGATATGGTCATCTTTTTTTTTATTAAGATTTTGGGGGAGTTTTCGATCGAGAATCAAAGATCTGACTATATGTTATCGTAAGACTTTTTTCCACGAAAATTTGGTATAGTGCAATTTTTGTTCATTAGGAATTTGTAATTCTCAAAGGTAAATTGTACTTTGTGAAACAATCACATTTCATTTTATTTTTTACCAAAAATTGTAAGACACTAGTCATTTGCATAGTGTAAAATTAATTCCTCTCATTGATGAATGTCTTTAATTTGAAGGGTGTATTATCTGTCAAACTTCACATGTATATGGAGATTTTTCTTCTTGTTTTTTTCTTCTCATGAGGATATATACTATGATATTCATCATAATTTCATATCTTGAATTCTTCAAAAGTGTGTCTTTATTATAATAAAGGGTTGTTGTATTAAATAAATGCTATATTGCCGTACAAATCTAGTTTAATTTATTTCAACCTTTGAACAGTCTATCCACTGCATATACATTAAAGATAAAAAATGGAAATATGAAAATAAAATCTCTCACTGAAAATACAAAAATCATTGAATTGATCACTTTTCATACAAAAAATTCGTAAATATATTTATTCTTATCTTTTTTTTTTTAAATATTTTTAACGTGTATTCAGTAGACAGGAGTGTATTCGATTTTTAACTAAAATTTTCGAAATTTTTTCAACTTACCTTATTTTATAAAGACTCTGCCCCCTCTAAAATTTTCCGGCCCCCCTACAATAAAATCCTGACTCGGTCACTGACAGTAAATATTACGATTATGAAATCAACACTATTTAAATTTAAATATATGAGGCCAACCTTCACTTTGGAGTCTAGTTGAATTTCAATTTTCTTTTTTTTTTGTTTAATAAGTGAATTTCAATTAAAATATATTAGGTGGCATGTGCCGAGATTCGGATATCATAAACTCACAATTCTCAAGAACCTATGGGATTAGAATTACATTTGTTTACGTGGTTCACAGCGGAAAACATGCGATAGATGAAGAATATGCCAAAATCTAGACCTTGACTTGTAAAACTGTTAAAGATGAGCAAAGAATAAAACGATAGTAAAAGAAGTTGGTAAATGTCTTTTGAAACTACTCATTTGTATGATTACTTTTTAATGAAATGAAATGATGATATGGATCTAGACCTTGAATTACAACATGAGGATAATATAAAGTTATTAGATGTGAAAAATTCAAAAGTTGTGATTACTATGTCTACGTGTACGATTACCGTCTCTCTTTTTAATACCGCCCTTTTTTTTTTATATATTTCCACAGTTTCGAAAAGTTGTTTTTGTTTGAAAAATTAATGGAATAGAGGTGGTCAAAAGTGGGCCCGTCCCCTTGTCTAGCCAAGACTAGTTCACTCGACACAGACACGACCAGTGGCGGAGACAAGGGGGACTAGGGGTGGCGGTCGCCCCCCCTGAAATTTAGAGATAAAAGATTTTCAGTTCATAATGATAATAGTTAGCTCTAGTGATGTAGTTGGTTGCGTTGATTAAATGCAAATGTGACGTTGAGGGTTCAATTCCCTTATGATGCACTTTTCTATTTTTCTTTTTTCCAAGACCTATTACTTATAATTTAATCATTTTTTATTTTCTTCCGCAAATTCCTCACGTCACTCACACCTCACAAGTGGTCGAACTTAAAAAGTTTTAGGGAACAAATTTTCTTTTTAAATGGTCGTCTTATAAATTATACCATCATCTTCAATAAAGATTTTCTCCAATCCGTTCTTTACCTTTATTTTTGCATCGACTTTTAAGAAAATTAATGTAAGTGTGTGATAATCCTTGAATTCAATTCTAATACAAAAAAAAATTTCCTAAAAAGTAAACTCATATTTACAATTTTTGGTAATTTTTTTGTCAATTAGCATATACTCCGTATAACTTAACTTTTATTACTTCAATTCAATCGAGTATCTACCGTTTATGATTTTAAATGTTTCAAGGAAAACTAATTACTAACTAATTTATTATTGTCAATAACCTTGTAGCTTCCTAGACAACTACACAAACGCCAAAATTCAAATCCACCGTGTATTTTGCCCCAAATCAAAAGTCTCAACTTTCACATAAATGATCGTGTTCTCAGGCCCCCCTACCCAAAAATTCTGGCTACGCCACTGGACACGAGCAAACCAAGCCAGGTTGACTAAAACTTGATACGAGTTCCACCATTTGGTCATTATATAAATGAATAAGATGGCCTGTTGGGTGGATTGCAAAAACGTCGACCCGAGCACAACCCTTATCAGAGGTGAGACTGCTCGAACTCTGTAGGGTCATGCTGGGCCATCCAAATACAAGCCCAACATGCTACCCGAGCTTTGACTCCCAAAATAAATACTAGTAATTGTTAGATAAGACAGTCTTATATCTAAGACTTGGCCCAATTACCGCCCAAATGTAACTAACCCAATATATTTAATATCAAACGTGAAGTTTTAAATTGAAAACCCCATGTTTTGTGATGGACTTTTCTTGTTTTCAACCGTCTTATATATAAAACGGTTTTATAGGAGAGTTTTTATAAAATAAAAACACGGAGTAAAACTTGTTCTACCTAAATTTAATTATTGTATCGTATGCGACCGAAACACCATCTTATCATAAAATTGTTTCATATAAAAATATGTATTCTATCAATGTTAAATCCGAGTCGTGTCCGGAATAAATATGGACTAAACTCTGAAAGTATATCGTTTTTGATGATTGTCCAAGAGTCCAAGCGATTGAGCAAAAGCATGGTTACATTAAAAAGGCCAAATGGCCCAAGATAGGCACGAAGGAGACCATAAATTTGGTCAATAGCCTATTACTAAAAGCCCACCACGGCACCACCCGTCCACCCCCAACATAAGGTGGCAATCGGATGGGTTAATTAAGCTATGGAACGTGTCATAACGAGTCGGGTCATTTTATTTCGAGTTGTCGAGTTAGGCATATTTATTTTGCGTCACGTGGAATGACATTAGGTTGAGGTCGCTCACTGGCAACCAAATCATGTTAATTGTTCAGGGTTGAAAAAATTTTGGTTTATTAATGTGGAAGGTCCATTAATTAAGTTGGATCAAAACTTAGAATGTTCGATTTAATTACTTCGAGTTTAATTAAAGGCTTTTCGAAAGTCTAATTACCTATGCTATTGGCCCGAGTTGCTGTCGAGTTAGAAATCAAACCGCAAACTATGAAGCATTATGGCACAATTGTGACAATCCTCCGATTTTGATTAACTAATGGCAATATTTACAAAGCACGACTTTATACTGCCAAATCATAAGACTATTCTAATAACACGAAATTCAATGGTAAAAAAATGACGATTATATTTTGAGAAATTTACAAATATAATCATAAAGTCACAAACTATAATCATACAATTCATACTGTCTAAAACAAAAATTTGTAATACATTTATGTATACAACTTACAATTGAGTTATATCATGAAACTCATATATAGCTAAGTTAGCCGTAATAAACATACAAACGACATCATTAAACTCAATTAATCATTGAAGAGATAAATGCCAAGGAAGTAATAATGTTGAATTAAGATGAGCCAAATTTGCTCTAATGAAGTCTCTTAATCTTGTGTCCCAAACCTCACAAAACCTTGAACTCCAATCTTGAGGTTCAATTGCTTGTGTTCCTAACCCAGGCGTTCGATCTTTGGATTCTTCGTTTTTGTTCTCCTTCCAATCCACAACGTATGCTGAAACTCGTCTCTCGAACTTGGCCTTGAAAACATCCCAAACCGGGTACTTATAGTGGTTGATTACCGCGGTTTTCAAAGGCAATGTCTTGCCTGAAAATCCCGACTTCAGCTCAAAATGATGGACTCGATTCAGTAGACTCTCGTCGACACTATCGGGCCTAACAATTGACTTATGCCTGTCAAAATTCTTGACTCGACATGTGTACCCTAACGGCACTCCCTCCTTAGGACTTTCCTTCAATTTGGAGGGTCCAAAGTTGTAACAATTTGTTTTAATTTGACCTTTGAATGGTGATGATGACACATTATGCACTATGTCGCGTAGAATGTTCTGTCCTTTACGCTCTTCTCTAGCATCATCCCTAGCCTTAGGAGACGGGAAATAGAAGAATTCATCGACATCAAAGAAGGCGATCCAACTACATTGATCTCTTGCCTTCAACAAGCAATGTGCAAAACCGGCCTCTTGTGACTTAAGCCAAGGCCAAACATGCCTACTCACATTATAATTTTCTAAATTAAGTTCACTAATCACTTCCTTTAATTCATCATGACTATTATTATCGTACACGAACCATCGTTGAATCCCGAGCCAAGCATGGTAGACTATCCATTCCTTAATAAACGCGGCTTGGTTCCAAACCATAGTACAAGCACAAAGCTCATACTTATTATTCCCATGTACATAACCAATATCATTACTCTTGTGTAATTTTGCTATTGATGGTAATACATATGACTTTCCACCGATTTTCCTTTCGATTGTAACTCGAATTTCCTCATTTTCCCTCGCGATACTTGACCTCGTCATACCTAGAGGTAAAGGACACCGGATGATCTCTTGTGCAGCAGTGATCGCCTTTGTACTTAACTCGAAATCTTTACCAAATCTACACGAGAATTGACTCGGGTTTGACTTTTTTTCCCCATTTAGGCCTAAACCCTTGACAAAAATTGCAACTATATCCTCCCCATCAAATGTTGCCTCATACACCAATTTACTACTCCATGACAACATTGACCGATTTTCAGCCTCCAATTGAGCAACCTTATCACGGTGTACACGCAACTCGACTACAGTCGAGCTATGAGGTGGCGGTAATGGGCACCGAACAAACCACCTCGACTCACCGTAGTCATACCCATCAGAAGCCAACGTAGGATAAGCAATGCCATCATAAACACAGTCAACTCTGTAGTATGAAACATTGTACAGAGCAAAATTCTCATCATTGTTTGCTAAAATCACCAACAAAAAATCAGGAAATAGTACAATGTGCTCTATTATACCCTCCATTGTATTGTTATTTTGTGAAGCGGGTTTATTAATAGAATCGCGAAAAACATAAGGGGATAAATCAGGTAATTCTACGACATTGGATGCTAGGAAAAACGTTTTTTGGGGCTCGAACTTGATTATATGATAAACGAATAAGAAGACGAAGAAGAAGAAGACGGTTTTTACTAAAAATGGCTTTTTCGACACGAATGTCCTTAGACATTTTTTGATTGTCCAAGAATCCATTAATGTTCTTGGAGTTTTGATTATGAAATTTGTACTAAGGGGACAAGTATATTATGAATTCAATTTTTTGGAGACAAATTAAATAATTGATAATAGAATAACAATTAGTCTAACGTGTATCAAGTATCTATCAGGCACACGTTAAAAAGTTTAAAAAAATTATTTTAAGAAAGAATCCCCTGAAAAATACGTACAGTATTTAATGACTTTTGTAATTTTCAACGAGAGACTCTTTTCAAATATGTTGATTTATGAGTTTTTCAACGTATGTTCAGTAGACACATATTAGAAAAACCGATAGAATAGGAGTGAATAAATGTTGATGGACATGATATTTGTTAGTTAATTACATAATTAATCAATCATAAAGGTTATAATTGAAGGTTATAATTGAAGCCAAATGATGGAGAACATGTTATGCATAATTTGAAAAGCTTTGTGCATGAAGTATGCCAGATTGCCAGCAAAATATATGCTTGACTTGTTCATATTAGACAAATTAATAGGAGAATAAAATCGTTGTCAACAGTCCACATGATAACATGTTGAGTGTTCTAATTGAATTATCAATTATGCATGTTCTTCCATTTTATTTTATGCATGGTTAAATAATGATTAATTGGTAGGTGTGTCCATTACTTATATTTAAAAAATACTCCTTCATTTCTTTTCAAATTCTTTCCGTTTGACTTTACACGGTTAGTTATACGATATTTCAATTTTTTTCACGTTTATATAGATTGCTCTCTTATCCAAACCAATATATTCATATTGATCTTGCATATAGATTGCTATTTAAAGTCAAGCTTACCATAAATTGATCTTGCATATACTTATAAACATAAAAAGAAAATTAATTCTAACAATTATATACGGAGTATTTACATTTGTTAAAAAAAAGCTTCATAATAAAATTATACGGAGTAACTTCAATCAGAGGTGGAGCTTCATGGCAAAAAGTTTCGCTTCCTAAAATTTTTCATCCCCCAACCTGAAATCAGATATAAATGGAGAGAAATACGGTCCAATAATTTCCATACTTTAAAAATTTTCTACTTGTGCCTATATAATTCGGATCTAATTCTATTGGGCTCTTTTCCTAAGGTCCAATAATTTGCATACTTGGACTTACAGTCGTTTCAGTATCGTATGACTATCATTTAATTTGGGCCTAATTGGGCCAATTTAATATTTTCATTAAACAAGAATTTGGTCTATATCGGGAGATAATTATGGGCCCATATTTAGTTATTTTTGTTCGGAACATGGACTATGGTGTGTTTATTAGGCCATTTTACATGGCGGATTGAGGTATAAGTGCATAATAACGCATAAACTTTGGGCATATATGGTTAATTGAGAAATATAATGCATAAACTTTGTGAAGCTAAGGGGGTTAATAATGACGGTCATCCAACTGTAACGTATCCTGTATGTCAATCATTTTTAATCTATGTTTACAATCCCTTTCACATAAAAAGTAAATAAATAACAAATCATTGGGATGAAGCGAGTAGAAAAATTGAGAATAATAATTAAAGGAGCTCTTGCACCTTAATACATGAAATGAGCCCCGCAGATTTAGAGAGGATATTAGAATTATGTGAGAGAGTGACACCATTTTATTTCCCTTTTCTTATCACTACTTTACTCCTTATTTTCCTAGTAATTCGCCGATATCCTTAACGACAAATCTTGACTCCGCCACTGTGGCACGTATTAAAGATCAAAATTGGAATATACAAATTCAAAATGAATCTTTTGAGAATATGAGACATTTATCAAGTTTGCAAGATTTCATACCCAAAAATATATATGTTTTAAACTCTAATCATTAGCATGTGTTCGATTTACATATGTTAGAAAATCGTTACTGTCTTAAGAAGACTATCACATCCCAAAACAAGGACTAGGACTACCAACTTTTGTTAATAAATAGGACAGCATAATTGGTGGAAAAAACCAGTGATGCATGATAGATCACTTTACGAAAATTACGTGCCAACAACGTTTGAAGATGAGAAGTAAATGAGACAATCAAAATTAGTTGTACCATATTTGGAATCTTTTCAAAGATTTTCGTATACGTATCCAACTTACAAATTTATTGTTTTTCTCTTAAAATTTTGAGGCCTTATTTTCCTAAAATAAACTCACTTGCACTTAACTTCTTAGTCGTGACTACTAAGGACCAACTATCAACTAGACAAAGTATGCAACTATTAATTTATTTATTTATTTAAGTTGAATAGTAGACCACCATACTTAATCTGAGATTTGGACAGATCTCCATGTCTAATTAATGATTCAAATGATGTCTATCCTTTAGTATATTAATAATATATAGTCGATTTTATGTATGTAAGACCGTTGTATACTTTATTGTTATATACATACAATGATATAATTTGAACTTCTAGCTTAGTACGGAGTAATATAGGTTAACACTAACACCTATATTATGAAATTGTGTTAGGGTCTGTTCTCTTCAACTTATTTTTCCTTAACTTATCAAACACATAAGAAAACTTCAGAAAACTTCAGGAAACTT
>JAUEKU010175109.1:0-10793 GCA_032274805.1 Gypsophila paniculata | reverse complement strand
CGTCGATGAATTTTAATCGTTGCAGTCCAATTATTTGAGAGAAAATTAGACAAATTTTAGGAGGGGAGGGGGAAATGAGAGGGGCAATTTCGTAATTGATGGACTGCGCCGATGAAAGCTTGGACTGCACCGATCACGTCCCTTAAATATATAAGGAAACGATAAAAATTTTGTCAAATAAGCCTATAAACCTGCCGATATCAACCCTAACATACAATACCCTGCGAAAAGCCCATATATAAAATTAAACTTTTCAATTCTTTTGTCTTCACCAAAAAAACCCTAAAATTCTCCCAAAAAACCCTAAAATTCTCCCAGCCACCATCCACCAACACCAACCAAACCCTCAACAAACACTATTCCGGGAAGTGTCGGCTGTCAACAGGAGGATCCGGTCCGGATCCCATACCAGAATCCATGTTGGGTCGGATCGACCCGGGTACTGCCGGCACATTGCAGTGTCAGAGCAACATAGGAAAGGAACAGCGACTTACCTTTGAAATGGCATCTTCCACAAATTTTTCCACCTGTTTTTCACCATCATATAGGTTGAGATAATCAGTGTCTTTGTTGATCAGTTCCGCAAGCTCGATAGATTCCACAGATATTAGAAGCCAAACTTACCTTCTGAACAGCAGCTTCATTAATAAGTGGGCCCTGCAACATTTAGACACTTTTCACATACTGCTTGCAGGGAAGATGACTAAACTGATAGCAAGTTCCACAAAGGCTTCAATGATGGTAATACTCAGCAACAATAGGCATTATCAAAAATTTTGAAAAGTTGCACGTTAACAACTTAGTGCCAGCACAAAGGGCTTACGAATTCCCACGAAATATCAGAAATGATGAAACTAATAATACCAAAAACTCATTTTACAGACCCCTTTCATGAGCCCAACAATTATAATTGGAGAGATGAGTTCAAATTTGTAAAATAGGACCATGGTCATTGTCATCTACTCAAAGTCAAATGTGAATTGAACCTAACTAATGGACGATGATCTGGCGTAACTTACAAGTATAGATAGAGCCAGGACCAATTATTAGGATTTTCAATAGTGATACAGCAATACAGTAAAATAGTTTCAACAAAATAAGATTGACTTCAATCACCTGAAGAACACCATCAGTGAAGCCATTCCCTACTTGTAGTTTCTGGACAGCATTTGAAAATGCCTTGGCAAATTTTTCATAGATACCTGCAAGTTGTAACGATTTTTATCAAGCTTAAAACCAAGTAGTGGAAGTAATCTCAAGTGTGTTCCAATAATCCGTGTAAGGTAAATATGTACCTTCTTGAACAAGTATACGATTTGAACATACGCATGTTTGACCGCTGTTACGGAACTTTGAACCAAGCTGTAAAGAATGCTTCACTGGTCAGTAAATCTTCTCTCAACAATTAGTAGCTGCCAAGGGGGACTGTGATCTCGTGACAAAATTGAAAAACACAAACCACTTTTCACCTAGACAACATTCTTGATCAATATAGCAAGTAATATGCAGCACGAACATCAAACGAAAGGAAACTTCTCAGCTAAGATACTCGGACTCAGTAATAAGTGTTAGACACAACACGATGTCAAAGATTCAAACAGTCATTTTGTGAAACAATTCCATATTTTAGGTTAAAAAATGAAGTGTCAAGGTGCCGTGTTGGTTTCGAGGTGTTTCAGTGTTGGACATGGGGCCCCGCATGAAAGTGAAGTGTCGAAGCAATATAGTCTCAATCAGACATTTACTCCCATAATTGATAAAATTATCTGAGCAGTATGACCAATAGAGGGGAGGGGAGGGGGAGTAGTAGGGTTTAGGGTGGCGCAGCGTGGTAAAGGATGGCCAGGTGGGGTTGAAAAGTGAGGAAATTATTGAAAGCTTGATTTCAGCTTTTACTCTCCCTAAAAATTGGTCTAAGAGCAAATTATAAGAATTGGTTCTCTCCAAATACAAATTAATAAGAATTGGTAGAATCAGAGGGAGCATCTATCTCTGTCAAGCTCATTGGAACAGTGCTCAAAATTAAGTTGCCTAACTGTTTAACTAAATGACCATTTTCAACTGGAATGAAATTTCTGATACTTACCAAAAGTATACGAAAATTTCATGACGAATAAGTAAGTCTCTTCGACGTTAACTTAAGTTCAGTAGGCACGTACATGCATTGTGCTGATTGTGACAATTTATCCAAGATCATGTACAAATTTTGTAGAGTATCCTGCCCGGGATCCTATTTAGTCTAGACTCTTCTTCCATTAAGTCCTAATGGAGTTTGGCACAAAGATCTACGAGAAGAAAAAAGGGTGAAAAGTAGGGATGAAAGAGGTCATCACCATATCATATAGATGAGATTTGAGTACCTAGTAACTTTTGAAAATTTTAAGCACTGTTCCAATGAGTACACCATATCACTGTTCCAATGAGTACACCATATCATTGTTGGGGTGTCTTAATTTTGAGCACTGTTCCAATGAGCTTTACAGAGATAGATGCACCCTCCGACAATGAAATCCACTGTTTAAGACACTCCAACAATAAAATCCACTGTTCTCTATCTCTATAACAGTAGATCAGAGGAAGCATCTATCTCTATTTCTGCGTAGACAATGAAATCTACTGTTCTCACCATATCATAAGATCTACTTTTCAATATTCTTTTTACTTTTAGCACACAAATACCACAATTAGTATAAGCTGCGCTTATTTTTTAATACACATGGGGACCCCACCTCAAAATACTCTACGGTCTTTTCAAAAAAAAAAAAAAAAAATTGTTCAAAATAGGGAGTTAACCTAGCTCTTAGCCTTCTAGCGTGTTTAACATGAGTTAAATTCAAACTTTAAATCTCAATTATTTTATTGTTATTCAACTTTTATGAAAAGGATTGCATCATCCTCAAAAATTAAGTGACTTGCTATACATATTTATTCAAACTATTCATTTCAATGAGCTATATATACATCCAATCGATAAAGAGCAATTATAGAAAAAGAAGCATGGTCTTAGTTCTTACAGCTCCCTTCACCGCCACATCCAAGTCAGCGTCATCAAATACTATGCAAGGGGCATTGCCACCAAGCTCCAAGGAGATCTAAAGACAACACCGAGAAATATGAGGAGCGTACGTCACACTAGTAAGCATTAACAACAAGAGAGCATAAGTCCATAAGAGCTGTACCCTCTTCACAGTAGGGGCAGCACCAGCCATTAACTTCTTCCCTACAGCTGTTGAGCCTGTGAAGGTAATCTTTCTTACCTGAAAGCTCATCAGCATATTGTTATTACATGCTACTACTTGTCATAATTAACGAAGTTCATAGAAGTGGGAAATTCTGAAACAAACCTTTGTGCTTTCCATTAATGTGTCACCAATTTCTATAGCGTTGCCCAAAACCACATTCACTGCACCCTAAATAGTAAATAATTCCAAAACACCTTAGCCAAAAAGATAATTTTCCAGCTTATCAGAACTCAACTTATGCAGAAACAGATGATAGAATATTTGAAACAACGAAACCTATCAGATTTTTCTTCTCCACATGTTCATACTCTCAAGAAATAGGCGTAGTTAACCGAGAATAGGCGTAGCTGCAGCTTGTCATTAGGACTCATTATCAACAGCATACATCATCAATCTTTAGTACATATTGCTAGACATTTGTCACGCTTATAGGATGATAAATCATGTCATATAGCATACATGTAAATACACTATTAAATTAATAAGTGTGATACAGTTAGGTAACGATTCTATATAACCAACAATATGCAAAGTGAGAATACCAATATTGTTCGATCGTTGGCTCGAAGACACCAGTATCTATGATAATTTTTGTAAGTTTACACTCTAAATGAGCAATGTTTTATACTCCTTTTGATTTGGAGTTGTGTTCCTTCTTTCCTTATTGGCTTGAGTCATCATTCGTTCCCAATTTCCATATTTAATGACCCATTTGTAGGTGTATGTGTAAGACTAAAGATCCTCCATGCTCAACACCTTTTTCATAACATGTGGTTGGATAGATGGGTATCTTATAAAGTAAGGGTAGAGGGATAACAGCGGCTCTACTTTTCGTCCGTCCTTAATCTTTTTTATCTAAAAGGATAGGGAACATTACCCAACCGATCACAACATTTGTTTGACAATTCTTACTTCTCTCTACGTTTTATGTGTAGATGTAGCATCGTCATTGATAACATGAAATTTAAGCACAACTTCATTGGCAACTCTAACGTGATAACCCAAGGGTAAGGTAAGGTATTCCAAGTGTGAAATTAAGAACTATTTTTACATAATAAAAATTAGTTACGATAGGGCGATGAAGGATGACGAACAGCCCTAATCATATGCAACTATTTTGAACTTTAGATGTCATTTAAGAAAACAAATATATCTCATTGTTGTCCACAAAAAAAAGAGCATATTAGAATACATAAGTTTTTTACGAAATAATAAATGACATCTTACAATTTTTATGTTCTTTACTTCTTATCTATCTAGTTTAATTCAAATATATGAACTTGATATTAATGTTATACTATTTAATTAAAAATGTTAATTTGATCATTTTAAACACCAGCTCATTAATTTAGGAAAAAAAAATAGAATTCCTATTAAAGGTGAATTTTCATAATATTGACTATTAAATAACAGACTAACATGATGTTGAATCAAGCATTTCACATATTTAGTTTCAATTTTATAAGGATAAATCGGATTTGATGGTAATGATTTGGTTTATAGTTTTCTGTGAAATCATTATGGCCTGGTATAATTCATTCCTTGCATTTCAAAGCTTCTAATTTAAAAATGAAGTATAACATAATTATATCGACTTATTAGAAGATTGAAGTAAAGCCCCATTTATAAATGACAAGAGTGATATTTCGTCAAATTCGCATTGAAAGATAGCATCATAACTTCTTCATACGATTTTCACTCTTGATTTGTAAGATGGTATTAATAATCAAGGTATATTTTGAATGAGTAACTAAATAAAATGTAACCGTAAGTCTAATGTATCATATTATTAGTTACTTTGTAACAGTTCATTCGATTCGATTGTGGGATTTGACTTTTTATAATCTTAAGTTGTTTGGATCCCCTCAAGTTGAGATTCAACTTGAGGGATAAAGTTTACTTTTAGGCCTTGTTTGGATAGCAAAATAGGAGGGAAATGGAGGGGAGGGGGAAGGAGGGAAGGGAAAATGGGGGTGATCAATTTTCCCTCGAAATCTTTGCTTTGATGGAGGAGAAATAAAATGCCTTGGAGGAGGGAAATGGAGGTATTCATTCCCTCCCCCTCCAAATCCCCCCACCCCCATTTTACTAACCAAACAACGGATTTTTCATCCCTCCAAATCCTTCCCCTCCCTTTCCCTCCAAATCCTCCTATCCAAACACACCCTAAATATAGTAATAAAATATAATTTCCTTTTATTTATGTGATTATATATTACACATATATTTTTCCACCTAATAATAATAAACTTCACCAACTTTACCAAATCATAACTTGAGGGAATCCAAATACGATCTTAAGATAACTTTAAAATCTCTAATATGTGGAGTGCTTGAAAACTATAGTCATTTAAAATTAACATAAAAAACAAACAGCGACGCTTACTTGGTAAATTCATTAATAATACAAACAAATAGGCAATCACAGTACTTTATGAAGCTATATTCTTACTAGTGCAAAAATAATTATCTGAATCCAAGATATTCAAACTGGCACCCTAAGAGTAAAATTACTTCATTTTGTGTCCTGTACCCAATGGTCAAATTACTATAAGTACTTGTCATCAATTTGGGTACCCCCGGACAAGGGCATATCCTGGGCCACAACATTAGTTTTCAGTTTGAGATTGAAGCCACAATCAGCTTTTAACATTGTTTGAACGTTTAGTGATAACTTCCCAAGACATATAATAACAGTATTAAGAGGCAACAAAGATCACAAAAAACCGGTGGACCATTTATCTTTTTTAGTTCAAGTTACTCCGATTCTTCATGTTACATTGCATACAACTGCTCCACGCATGGACACATCATATTGAGCAAGGAAACGTGATGTTTAATAAAATAGCCTAGTCTGACACTTTTACACATGACAGTACCGGATACTTCTAGCCAAGTCCAACATAGAGCGTTATATAAAATATAGAACAATCAAATCATTACCGGAGGTATCCCAGCCTGGATAGAAAGCTCAGCTGCTGCCAAAGCGGTCAATGGGGTAAGCTCAGATGGCTTTATGACCACAGTGCAACCACTAGCAAGAGCAGGACCAACCTGATGCAAAATAGGAAAGGGAACTTGAACATTTCACACATGGAGATTGATTACTTAAAATAGTATATGCAAACCAAAATGCTTCAATGTATGTCATGTAAAAGCCAATAAGTGAGGAAAACTCGTACCTTTCGGGTAATCATTGCCAATGGAAAATTCCAAGGTGTAATAACTCCAACGACACCAACTGGCTGTAGACAGAATTACACTTTTTCCTTAAGCAGTACTTAGAGCTATACTCCAAAGTTCATAGGGAGGATGTAATTCATTCAAATCACAGTATAATGACTTTGATTTCGATCTAACAAACATGACCATAGTCACAAAAGTAAGAACTTAATATAGGATAAAGGGGAACTGAAACCTTCTGGACTCCTGAAAAACTAAAGTGAATCTATAGCGTAGTTCTGAACATGCATGTATGTTTAACAGTGCGCATGTGCTGAAATGAAGAGGCTAAAATGATTGAGGGTCTGTTCTCTTCACCTTATTTTTCCTTAATTTATCAAACACATAAGAAAACTTCAAAAAAAATAAGAAAACATCAGAAAACATACGAAAACTAAGAAGAAAACTAAATTAAATTTCAGAAAACTTCAGACTTCAGAAAACTTCAGACAAAGAGAACAGATCCTTATTGCTTCAACTTCTAACTTTCGTTCCAAACTACACATGAATGGACGATTTTGCCATTCACTTTATAGCCTATAGAGTCATCTCCTTCAACTTCTCCTTTCATGAACCCACGCTTTGATTAAAGAGCAAAAGAAATCTCTCATAATCAATTACGAATTAAATCCCCAAAACCATTAATTTTCACATTTGCATATTAAGATTATTATATAGGCAATACTTTTTTGGTTGTACATGTTAAAAGTAATCAAATCATTTGTCGAAATTCTACAATTTATGAGATACAAACCTCATCCCGAGATTTTCATGGGTTTGGGGCTCAACAATAGCAATTTGGACACAACAAAACAATACTATGACCCTTCACGACCAATTAGAACTAGTTTTAGACATGATCAACATTTCTCCTAAAACCATCGAACTTCAATTTAATCAATTAAACAAAATCTCAAAAATATAACCTTAGTTGAAGGACCAAAAATTTGAACTTTAATTGAAAAATTCAGAAATCGATAACTGAAATTTTTCGAAGTAGTTAACTAATAAAGCATGAAGGAACAAATGAGGGAGAATTAATATTCTCGAGATTAAAGGTAAGTAATATGAGATTTGTAGTTTGATAAGAAAATTGAATGAATTTGATATATAAATTGTTTATCTGATGGGAACAGTTAGGGCAGAAATATAGGAGGGGCAAAATGATCATCAAAGAAGAAAATTTGAGCCAAAAAGTGAAAGTTAACGGTGTTTATTAACGGAGTTAAAAATTGATAGCAATAAGTAGAAGAAACTATTTTATAAGGTAGTAATTTCAAAAAAATATTTTATAAGGTAGTAATTGCCAAATTTTGAATTTTAAAAGGTAATAAGTGACAATTTTACCTAATTTGAAAGTGAAAAATCACCCTAGTCGAGTCGACTCGGGTGTAGGTCAAGTTGAATTCGGGTCGAATTTGTGTTAGATCAGGTCATTAACGCGCTGAGTGATTCAAACAGATTGTCGAGTCGAGTCGAGTTCAGATGGAGCTGAACTCTTATCGTGTTCGATCATTCCGATAGATTTGTCTAGTTAGGTTGAGTTTGGGGGCAAGTTTAGGTCGGTTTGCTTTTTTCGTGTAGATTGTCTAGTCAAATTCGATTTATGTCACATCTTGTCTGATATGACTTAATAAGTTATCTTTTTCATCTTTGTTGCGTCGAATCAGGGGAGTTAAATCAAGTCGAGTTAGGACTCTGATTATTTTTCGTGTCCCAGCTGTAGGGTCTAGCGGGTCAAATAGAAATCAAATTGATTCGGGTTAAGGGTCATCTTGGATTGGGTCGAGTTCAGATTTGGATCTACTTAATTGGGTTGTATCGAGTTACATGTCATCATCGGGTTGAGTCGATTTCGGATAGTAGTTTTTTTGGGTCGGGTCAGGCTTGCCAACTCTAATTATATCTAGTCTAGTCAATTCAAATTTGGTATCCCATTCAACTCACTGCTCGAGTCAATTTTGTGCGATCATTCAAGTCAAGTACATTAAGGGCAGCTAATACCTACGATGCTTCAATCGTTATAAGAAACAAAAACAAAAGGAAAAATGGATAGGAACAAGCTCACCTTTAGTCTTTCTTCCAAGAATAGTCTCACCTTTCAATAATTCCAAAACAATCCCACCTTTTAACCACATCTTCTTAAAACAATTCCAAATAAATTAATTGACTCACTATAGTAGGTAATGTGACCGACACTTCAAAAATTAAATGTGACAACTTAACCGACAATTCTAGGTAGAGAAGTAAGCGTTTTAAAAGGACGACAAGTCTCTCATGAAACCCTCTCACGTGTGAAACATACCGTAATCAACTAAAAATAGTTAATAGTTAAAAAAAAATTGTGTAAGATGTCTCACAATAAGTTTATTAAGAGTTCATTTCACCAAAAAAATTGTGATTAGAAGAGGGTTAAGCGGTCGAGACGGAGTTGGTTGAAGAAATTTTTAAAGTGTCGATCACATTACCTATTATAGTGAATTTATTTTATTTAGGGATTGTTTTAAGAAGATGTGGTCAAAAGGTGGGATTGTTTTGAGATTATTGAAAGGTAGGACTATTCTTGGAAGATGGCTTAAAGGTGGGAGTGTTCCCATCAAATTTTCCGATATTATGAGGCGGAGTAGACTTTTATGTATTAGATTTAAAAGAAAAATTATGTTGTTATAAATTCTGAAAGTGGGTATAATTAAATATAAGTATAAGTTATTAATTTTTCGGTAAAAAATAGGAAAAATAAGAGGAATAATTATATTGTTTATATGAAGTAAAGTGAATGCTCATAGTATCATCATAATCATATTATCTTTGTTTATTCATTTAAATCGCGTACATTCAAAATTTAAAAAATTTAAATACAAAAAGCAATATGATTAAGATAAACAAAATTTGAAATTTTGCTGATAAATACACACCCAAAATATATGTGAACTCGATGCGTCTAATCGGAATTGAAACATACTTGAAAATGACCCAGTCCAAACTAACTCGACCCTTACTCAATCTATATAGCCCATTATCCAGGTTTACAAAAAGGAGAATATTGGGCTCACAAGTGAAGATCATTTAAATGTACTCAAACAAGACCATTGTATGCGTATAACGAATAGTTTAAGACTAAAATGTGACCACTATAGAGATTATTGTAACAACTATTGAGTAAAATGTGACCATTTTAAATCTTTATAAATGGTTACAATTTATTCAATAATGATGAGATAAGCATTATACGTGGACACCATTATTATAAGACTACTATGGTACTCCTCCTTATTTGTTTGTTTGCTGAACTCTCATGTATAATTTCGTACAAATGAGTAAATGACTTAATTAACTTTTTTTGGAACTATATTATAGCCATGAAAATTTAAGTCATTTAATTAGTGTATATGCTACAAAGTTTTAATAAGTATTATGAAGTTGTACGATTTACAAGAGACGACTAATATATGAAATAAAAATTTTCAAATACAACATTAGCCATCCCGTAGAAAAAGACTTAAGGTCGACTAACTCTTTTTAAATGGCCAACACGTTCAGTTAACTCAACGTAAAGATAATTTAGTTGGTTCGCAGGAATTTAATTTAATTTATTTTAAAGTTTTTGTGTCACACCTTATCTCATCAACATATAGCTGAGACTGTGAGAAACTTGTAACTGAAAGTGGTAATCATACATATCAATCCGTGCAATGCACGGGTCGCAAAACTAGTTTAAACTTTAAAACATGATTGAGCCCCTTGGTAGTCAAGTCGTTTCCCACGCATAATCAAAGTCTCTAGTACATTACCAAAATTTCATCCTATGAAATCAAATTAGACTCTATACTACATAGTTCCCTGGTAATCAGGTCGTTCCTATTAGTATAGTTGAGTTCATCCACTCTTGTGACAGAATATTAATTAATCTTATACTCTCTGGGTTGTCCAGAATATAAGTACAAAATCAGGTAACCTTTTATCACACTCGTATCATATACAATAGATAATATCATTTACCTTTGAACCCTTGTAAACAAAAATAAACTCTCTTATTTATCCCGTTGGAAAAGTCATGTGACAAAATATTTCATATTTTATCAGTGAAAAACTCAGTACTTTTTACCGATCAAGATTTAAGTTATTAAGCACTTTTAATAACAATAATAGTGTAGATACCCGTATCCGTACCCCCCAAAACTAACCCGATGATGAATTGGACTAAGCATTTTAATAAAACAATGCCGTTTTGATTTATTGATTTCGTTTTCATAAATGAATTTGAATCAGTCGTCGCGTCTCGTTGGTCTTTATTTTAGCATCACAAAATAGCCCAACACCACAAAATGA